>CM065668.1:948483-1003483 GCA_033220385.1 Triplophysa yarkandensis | reverse complement strand
CATTATTATCACATTATACATCACACTATACATTATAGTCACACTATACATTATTATCACATTATACATTACACTATACATTATAGTCACACTATACATTATTATCACATTATACATTACACTATACATTATACATCACACTATACATTATAGTCACACTATACATTATTATCACATTATACATTACACTATACATTATAGTCACACTATACATTATTATCACATTATACATTACACTATACATTATACATTACACTATACATTATACATTATAATCACATTATCACACTATAGATTACACTATACATTATAATCACACTATACACTATACATTATAATCACACTATACATTATACATTACAATATACATTATACATTATAATCACATTATACATTACACTATACATTATAATCATATTATACATTATAATCACATTATCACACTATAGATTATACATTATAATCACATTATACATTATTATCACACTATACATTATTATCACACTATACATTATAATCACATTATACATTATAATCACATTATACATTATAATCACATTATACATTATACATTACACTATACATTATAATCACACTATACATTATTATCACACTATACATTATAATCACATTATACATTATAATCACATTATACATTATTATCACACTATACATTATTATCACACTATACATTATAATCACATTATACATTATAATCACATTATACATTATAATCACACTATACATTATTATCACACTATACATTATTATCACATTATACATTATAATCACATTATACATTATTATCACACTATACATTATTATCACACTATACATTATAATCACATTATACATTATAATCACACTATACATTATTATCACACTATACATTATTATCATATTATACATTATACATTATTATCACACTATACATTATTATCACACTATACATTATTATCATATTATACATTATTATCACACTATACATTATTATCACACTATACATTATACATTATTAACACACTATACATTATTATCACACTATACATTATTATCATATTATACATTGTTATCACACTATACATTATTATCACACTATACATTATAATCACACTATACATTATACATTACACTATACATTATAATCACACTATACATTATACATTACACTATACATTATAATCACACTATACATTATACATTACACTATACATTATTATCACACTATACATTATACATTACACCATACATTATACATTACACTATACATTATAATCACACTATACATTATACATTACACTATACATTATTATCACACTATACATTATAATCACACTATACATTATACATTACACTATACATTATTATCACACTATACATTATACATTACACCATACATTATACATTACACTATACATTATAATCACATTATACATTTCACTATACATTATACATTACACCATACATTATACATTACACTATACATTATAATCACACTATACATTATACATTACACTATACATTATTATCACACTATACATTATAATCACACTATACATTATACATTACACTATACATTATTATCACACTATACATTATACATTACACCATACATTATACATTACACTATACATTATAATCACACTATACATTATACATTTCACTATACATTATACATTACACCATACATTATACATTACACTATACATTATAATCACACTATACATTATACATTACACTATACATTATTATCACACTATACATTATACATTACACCATACATTATACATTACACTATACATTATAATCACACTATACATTGTACATTATAATCACATTATACATTATACATTACACTATACATTATAATCACACTATACATTATTATCATATTATACATTATTATAACATTATACATTATTATCACATTATACATTATTATCACATTATACATTATTATCATATTATACATTATTATCACACTATACATTATTATCACACTATACATTATTATCACATTATACATTATTATCACATTAAACATTATAATCACACTATACATTATTATCACACTATACATTATACATTATTATCACACTATACATTATTTTCATATTATACATTATACATTATTATCATATTATACATTATTATCACATTATACATTATTATCACACTATACATTATTATCACACTATACATTATTATCACATTATACTTTATTATCACACTATACATTATAATCATATTATACATTATTATAACATTATACATTATTATCACATTATACATTATACATTATTATCACATTATACATTATTATCACACTATACATTATAATCACATAATACATTATTATCACATTATACATTATTATTACATTATACATTATAATCACACTATACATTATATCACACTATACATTATTATCACACTATACATTTTAATCACATTATACATTTATTATTTTAATAACATTATACATTTATTATTTTAATCACATTATACATTATTATCATATTATACATTCATTATTTTAATCACATTATTATTTTAATCACATTATACATTTATTATTTTAATCACATTATACATTATTATTTTAATCACATTTTACATTTATTATTTTAATCACATTATATATTATTATTTTAATCACAGTATACATTATTATTTTAATCACGTTATATATTATTATTTAAATCACATTATACATTATTATTTTAATCACATTATACATTTATTATTTTAATCACATTATACAGTATTATTTTAATCATATTATACATTATTATTTTAATCACATTTTACATTTATTATTTTAATCACATTATACAGTATTATTTTAATCATATTATACATTATTATTTTAATCACATTTTACATTTATTATTTTAATCACATTATACAGTATTATTTTAATCATATTATACATTATTATTTTAATCACATTTTACATTTATTATTTTAATCACATTATACATTTATTATTTTAATCACAGTATACATTATTATTTTAATCACGTTATATATTATTATTTTAATCACAGTATACATTATTATTTTAAACACGTTATATATTATTATTTTAATCACAGTATACATTATTATTTTAATCACGTTATATATTATTATTTAAATCACATTATTATTTTAATCACATTATTATTTTAATCACGTTATATATTATTATTTTAATCACAGTATACATAATTATTTTAATCACGTTATATATTATTATTTAAATCACATTATACATTATTATTTTAATCACATTATTATTTTAATCACATTATACATTTATTATTTTAATCACATTATACATTCATTATTTTAATCACATTATACATTATTATTTAAATCACATTATACATTTATTATTTAAATCACATTATACATTATTATTTAAATCACATTATACATTATATTTTAATCTCATTATACATTTATTATTTTAATCACATTATACATTATTATTTTAATTACATTATACATTACAATCACATTATATATTCATTATTTTAATCACATTATTATTTTAATCACATTATACATTTATTATTTTAATCACATTATACATACATTATTTTAATCACATTATACATTCATCATTTTAATCGTATTATACATTATTATTTTAATCACATTATACATTATTATTTTAATCATATTATACATTTATTATTTTAATCACATTATACATTATTATTTTAATCACTTTATGCATTATTATTTTTATCACATTATACATTATTATTTTAATCACGTTATACATTATTATTTTACCACGTTATATATTATTATTTTAATCACGTTATACATTATTATTTTAATCACATTATACAGTTATTATTTTAATCACATTATACATTATTATTTTAATCACATTATACATTATTATTTTAATCACATTATACATTATTATTTTAATCACATTATATATTATTATTTTAATCACATTATACATTATTATTTTAATCACGTTATACATTATTATTTTAATCACATTATACATTTATTATTTTAATCACATTATACATTATTATTTTAATCACGTTATACATTATTATTTTAATCACATTATACATTTATTATTTTAATCACATTATACATTATTATTTTAATCACATTATACATTATTATTTTAATCACAGTATACATTATTATTTTAATCACGTTATACATTATTATTTTAATCACATTATACATTCATTATTTTAATCACATTATACATTCATTATCTTAATCACATTATACATTATTATTTTAATCACATTATACATTATTATTTTAATCACATTATACATTTATTATTTTAATCACATTATACATTCATTATTTTAATCACATTATACATTATTACTTTAATCACATTATACATTATTATTTTAATCACAGTATACATTATTATTTTAATCACAGTATACATTATTATTTTAATCACATTATACATTCATTATTTTAATCACATTATACATTCATTATTTTAATCACATTATACACTATTATTTTAATCACATTATATATTTATTATTTTAATCACATTATACAGTATTATTTTAATCACATTATATATTTATTATTTTAATCACATTATACAGTATTATTTTAATCACATTATATATTTATTATTTTAATCACATTATACATTATTATTTTAATCACATTATACACTATTATTTTAATCACATTATATATTTATTATTTTAATCACATTATACAGTATTATTTTAATCACATTATACATTCATTATTTTAATCACATTATACATTATTATTTTAATCACATTATACACTATTATTTTAATCACATTATATATTTATTATTTTAATCACATTTTATACTATTATTTTAATCATATTTTACATTTATTACTTTAATCACATTATACATTATTATTTTAATCACATTATAAATTCATTATTTTAATCACATTATCAATTCATTAATTTAATCACGTTATACATTATTATTTTAATCTTAATATACATTCATTTTTTAATCACATTATACATGATTATTTTAATCACATTGTATATCTAACGTTATTAAACATCTAATGTTATAAATCTTATGTTAAACATCTAATATAAATCACATTAAACATCTAATGTTAAACATCTAATATTAATCACATTATACATCTAATATAAATCACATTAAACATCTAATATAAATCACATTAAACATCTTATGTTAAACATCTAATATTAATCACATTATACATCTAATATAAATCACATTAAACATCTAATATAAATCACATTATACATCTAATATAAACCACATTATACATCTAATATAAATCACATTAGACATCTAATGTTATACATCTAATATAAATCACATTAAACATCTAATATAAATCACATTAAACATCTAATATAAATCACATTAAACATCTAATGTTAAACATTACATTAAACATCTAATATAAATCACATTAAACATCTAATATAAATCACATTAAACATCTAATGTAAATCACATTAAACATCTAATGTTAAACATTACATTAAACATCTAATATAAATCACATTAAACATCTAATGTTAAACATCAAATTAAACAACTAATATAAATCACATTAAACATCTAATATAAATCACCTTAAACATCTCATTTAAATCACATTAAACAACTAATATAAATCACATTAAACATCTAATGTAAATCACATTAAACATCTAATGTTAAACATCAAATTAAACATCTAATATAAATCACATTAAACAACTAATATAAATCACATTAAACATCTAATATAAATCACATTAAACATCTAATGTTAAACATAAAATTAAACAACTAATATAAATCACATTAAACATCTAATGTTAAACATTACATTAAACATCTAATATAAATCACATTAAACATCTAATATAAATCACATTAAACATCTAATGTAAATCACATTAAACATCTAATATAAATCACATTAAACATCTAATGTTAAACATTACATTAAACATCTAATATAAATCACATTAAACATCTAATGTTAAACATCAAATTAAACAACTAATATAAATAACATTAAACATCTAATATAAATCACCTTAAACATCTCATTTAAATCACATTAAACAACTAATATAAATCACATTAAACATCTAATGTAAATCACATTAAACATCTAATGTTAAACATCAAATTAAACATCTAATATAAATCACATTAAACAACTAATATAAATCACATTAAACATCTAATATAAATCACATTAAACATCTAATGTTAAACATAAAATTAAACAACTAATATAAATCACATTAAACATCTAATGTTAAACATCACATCAAACATCTAATGTAAATCGCATTAAATATCTAATGTTAAACATCAGATTAAACATCTAATATAAATCATATTAAATATCTAATATAAATCACATTAAACATCTAATCACAGCATGTGAATTAACTAACTCTTGTCCAGTATTGGTAACTTGCATACTGCCTTACTCTATATACTATGCATTCAACGACACAAAAATGTATATTCTCACAAATAACAATGGATCAATTTAACATAACATGACAACATTTAAATAAAAACATCAACAAGGTTATATTTCTGGAAACAAGAATTCAATGTGTGATGATTAGAAGTATTTATTTATTGTTTAAAAACTTATGAACTCATGTTCAAGAAGAAGCATTTCTTAGAACAAGACAGACTCAGTGGACAGTAACAATTGCAATTGAGCACAAACTTGCTGAGAAAGTTAAACTCGAGGACGCAATCAAAGCCGCTGTGAAAGCCCGACGCACACGCTTCTGAAATATAGGCTTTTAGTTTTGTGAATGTGTGTTTGTGTGTATCAGTCAAGAAAACATCGAAACCTCCACTGAGCTAAACCCTTGTGTGCATATGTTTAGTTTTATTCTGTACACTATTATAAAACAGAAATTATATGCAGCTGTTGCACTGTGTACTTTTTTCACGTTGCAGAATGAAAAATAAAATCTGAAAACATGCTTGCACGTTTTTATTTTAGTGTAATTTTATAGATAAAGAAAATTATTAATTTGTTTACATGCATCTTAAGGATACCTAATTGTGAGTGTGAGGTGGGGGCAGCACAATTTTGCTCTGCCTAGAGCGGCATTTGAGCTTGCGCTTTTTTGCACCGAGTTTTAGGGTTTTTATAGAAATAGAGACTGAGTCTGCCAAGCGCATTGTAAAGGGCAGATCATTAAACCATCGAGGAACCGATGCAGAGAAGGTGAGAGAGCGTTTTCTTACACTTTTGGCATGGCAACACAAGACATTGCTTGTTTGCGGAGTGCAGAGATCTGGAGTTCATATACCTTTGAATCAGAGGGTGAAGATAGCTGGGTGCTGAACCTGTGGAGGTCCTGTTGGCAATAAGGAGAGATTTGAGTTCAATGTGAGCTGCTATGGGGAGCCAATTTAGTTTAATGAAGAGAGGTGTGACATGGGTCCTTATACAAAATATACAAAAATACTGGATTTCATTCATTATTAATTGCTCAAATTTGTTCGTATTTGTAAGCATAGGAGAACTACTAGAAAATGTCAGCCTTGTTCACGATACATCTTTTCGTAAATATCTATTTATATTAGTGAATTCAGAGTGTTCTATGGTATAAGGTTAGTTATTTACATAGTACACCCCAAATAACCTCTATATATAGGCTTTCCTTAAATGAGTATTTGTTCTGAGAATTAAAAAGTGTGTCCAGAGGTGTAAAAGGTACAAGTAATTAGAAAGTATAGAATGTGGCATTATAGATAGGACTGATGATGTATTGACCCAATACAACACTGGCATCCAATTGAATCTTTATTTATTAATAATCTATTTAGAGGTAATGCACATTATGACTTTATAAGGGTTTTGGCCCAACTGCCATATACAGCAGATGGATATTAAAAATGACATTGCATTTCACAATAATTCAGCCAGGACCCTTCTTGCGTCTTTAAAATATCTCAGGTCCATTATAAGAATCGCCAGAATATGGATTTAGAGTTGCTTGTACTTTCAGATCCAAAGATGCTTCTGGAGTGTGTTAGTTTTACTCCCTCGCAGCAATTCACACCAAAATACAAAGAACCAGGAAATCACAACAGTGGAGAAGAAACAATACGAACCTGTGAGTACACACAAACACACATACAATATGATCCTGTGAGGGCACACACAGTTCTTTTGTTATAGATTGTGCTTAAACTCTGTAGATTTGTGGAGGTGTCAGTTTCTCCTGCCGTTGGTGTCTTTGGGTTTGGTGGTTCTTGGAGGTTTGCTGGCTTTTTGTGCGTGTTTGTGTGGCAGTCTCACTACAGTGCTCTTCATCGGGTTATTGCATCTACTTGCAGGTAACGATTTCAACGTCTTAATATATGATTTTCCCTTCCAATTTCTGGCAATGTCTTTACTTAGTTCTGCTGTAATATGCCTTTGTTACTCATCAATGCGGAATTTTTGGATTAAATGTTTTATTCTTTTGTTTTAAGGCTTGTGTTCTCTGGCCACAGTGTGCTGTTTCTTGGCTGGAATGGATCTGCTGCACCGTGTGTCTGTGTTTCCTGATCACGTGGATGCTACTCTGGGCTGGTCTCTATATCTGGCGCTCATTGCATCTCCTCTTCAAATGATGGCTGCGGCGCTGCTGATATGGGCTGCTCGCAGCCACGGTCAAATATACTATCGCATGACTGCATACAGAGTTGCTTAAAAGTTCATATCCGTGGATGATCTCACATAAGATTCAGTCAGATTGGGATGAATTGTGATTCTAAAACACTTGTCAATCTGGTTTAGTTTCATTGTGCTTCTGTGAAAATTATTGATCTTTGGATGGAGCAATCTGAAACAGAGGCAAATTCTGGGTATGAAAACAACCTTTCAGATCAGAGTAAACCATGTGTGTGTATTGAGTTGATCTCTGAAGGATTCTTAGGGATGCACGGTTCAACACTGCCTATAATATCCCATTGTCTTTAGATGGTCTGTCTACAGTATATTAAATGTTATTTGGCAGAATGTTTTCCGATCATTAAAAAGCAACAAAATAAATGATTCTGCCTCTAAAGAAAGCTCAAATCACACAAAAAGTCTATATTTATTTTAAAGTATATTATTAAGATATATGATATTTGATGTTTCATTAATGTTATTTCTGGATCTCAGATCATTTGAACTGTGATTTCCTGTGTGGTTTTCCTGCTTTGCTGATCAAACCCCCGTAGTAAACAAAAAGAATTCTGTAAATAATACTGTTATTTTTACACCCACATGAGCCGTCCGTAATTTCTCAGTTTTTATGCATTTTTTAGAATCTAAATTCTGACAAAAACACACTGTGAGTACTGTATTTCTATTTATTATTTCTTTGGATTCATTTTGTCGATTGTATTTATTTAGCAAAGCATTAAAATGGCATTGTTTCATATGCTTTTGTTGCAAAGTATTCTGTAAAACTCCTTTAAAGCTGCTTTAAAGCTATGTTTCGTGAAAAGCACCTTTGAAATTATGCACTGAATTTCAGAAATTAAAATCATATTTTTCATTCAAAATCAATGGAATTTTATGACTTTATTGAGGTAAAGGATATGATTACTTTTCATTACCTTTTGATTGCATTAATACCTTTCTTATGAATATTTAAATGACCGGTTTGGACTACATCCCTCTAGTTCCTGCTTAAGTGACATCACAACCACGGTTAACCTTTAAAGGAACACACTTAAAAGGGGTGTGGTCTTGTTATCCTGAAATATGGAGCAGTTCCCTCTTTGTCTGGAGAAGGTGTTGTTTATTATTTAAGTTGGTGCACTTAACAATTTCTCTTTAGCTTTGTAAACTAGATGATAATGAAACTAATCCAACAAAAAGTATAAATTCCACTGGACACCATCGATTATTAGTCTTCATAATGATCAATTCAAACTATTTGTTAATTATATCGATCGTTTACTGTTTAAACACATGCTGGTTTGATCGGGGTTTAGCTGCTGACACGTGAATCATTGTTCTTTGTTTAAGTGTATGAAGTTCTACTGGATTCTATTCATCTGTGTTCTCCCGGTCTGATTCCAGATCAAATTGATAACATTAAAGACATGTTTACAATAACACTTGTAACGGCCAAAGATATGTGTTTTTGCATACATTACATTATATGTTGAGTTGCCCTCTAAGAGACTGATCAGATAAAATGGGTACGTCCATTGTATGACGTAGAGATGACGTAGAATGACTACGCGACAGTTCACGAGAACCATGTGGATGATAAGCTCGCTCTACCTTCTTGCTTTTAATTTACTTTTATTTTTATTTGTAACGCCATGAAAGAGTTAACCCTCATGTATGAGAGGAACGCATAATAGTGTACCAGCCATTAAATGTGTGGATACCAAACTTTGCCGTTCTCTATCTCTTTCATTTCACTAACTTTAACAGTTATCCCGGGTCAGAGCGTTACAATTGGCGCCCGAACAACTGAAACTGGATCCGTCATCTATGTGGAATCTTCTGCCTTTAAACCTTAATGAGTTGAGGAGCTGTGGCAGCGTTTGATTTGCTTCCTTGATGCTGGTGAGATTGGTGCCATGTGCGCGAGGAACAGCTGTGTTTATTCGTGAGTGGATTGCGCGTTTTTTTTTCTGATGTGACGAGGACAGCAGACTATTTTGAGACCTTTATATTTTGTGCTTCATTGAACATTTTTTTATATTAATTACAGACTGAAGTTTGTGCATAAACATTGTGGATTATTCAGCACGATTTTTTTGTGTGTTTTTGTGTCTCCATACAACTTGTCTCAACAAGGAAAACTTTTATTCCTGTTTCGTCTTTGTGCATTGTAACTGGTGTGAACACTTGAGAGGAACCAATACACCTGTTGGAGCACGATTTCTTTTTCCCTTGTCGTGAACTGAGCATACTGATGATAAACTACAGGGATATTTCTGACTGTGGGTTTATTTGCCTAGTCAAATTACTTAAAGAACGTTTTGTTTTATTTATTTATTTTATTCAAAGCCATTTTTTTTCTTGCTTTAGGTCTATTGAGGAAAAATTACAATGTTTGGATAGGGGAAATAGCATAAAGGTTTATGTGGTATTTCTGCCATTACCTATTCTAAGGGATTGTTGATGTGAAGTTGAATTTTGTTAGAAATATGGTTGAAAGTCTTTCTACTGCTATACTGTTATATAGGGGACCGCACATTTACTGTGATGGCTTTTTACCCAGACCCTAAAGCTGAGTTGTCCAACTCGTTAAAAGATTCTGCTCCCAGACAGAGGCAAAAGTTACCACGACGAGTGAGCCTGGAAACTCAAGTGGAACTCCTACAGGCTGAAGTATCTGTGCTGCAGCAGTGCCTTAACGATTCTCTCCAACTGCAGCAGAGCATATTAAGACGCTTCTGTCCTGATGCCGACACGCCTGCGGCGCCACACGCACAATTGCCTCCACTATCCAGCTCTACGCCACAGAGCTGTGTTCCTTCGGGTCATAAGCCAATACAAGGTATGGACACAAATGTTTCCCACAGAAATGTGACTTTCTCACCACGACATAATTCTTCTGACGTGAGTAACACGAGTAGAATTCTTGCATCTGTATTGCACCAGTCAAAGCTTGAACCGCCTGTGTTTGCAGGGGATGGACATGTTAGCCCTGAAGATTGGCTACAATCGGTCAATGTTTGTAGAACCTCTCTCGATTTAACAGATGCTCAAATTCTTCTTGAGATGCCATGTTTTTTGGCTAAAGAACCAAAGAAATGGTTCTCTGTCCTTGACACACATGTTGTTACGTGGGTCCAGTTTTTTGACTTTTTCAGGAAAGTCTTTCTTCCTTCTGACAACCAGGAACAAATATTGAGAGGTATCTTAGACCGCATACAAAGTCCTGCAGAGCCCCTTCCTACTTTTGTGGCTCACATGCTAAGTGAATTCAGAAAACTGAAAACTCCTCCACTAGAGCAAGAACAAATTGACCTTATTTGTAAACATGCTCTTGAAAAGTATAGGGTCGCGCTCTATGGAACTTCTGTGTCTTCGGACATGGATCTTCTTCTGAGGGCTCACGAACTGCATGTGGTCCTCGGACCGAATAAGTGTGCACTGCCTTTAACACAGAGCAAAGCTAAATTTGGCAAAGAAACCTACTGATACAAGTGCTCAGGCCCTGGCTTCACTTGTCGTACATGTCCGGATTGCAATTCACTCTCTGGAATGCGCTTACAGCTAAATGAGTCCTCTAATGTACAATCAGAACCTGCTCATGATGCAGAGGATGCAGGCCACCCTGAAAGTAGCAATGCAGGGGAAGAGAGTAAGTTTGTAAAGCACAAGGGAAACTACAAAGGGGGAAGGACGATTCGCAGAGGCAATCCTCCCTCCAGAAGGTAATTTTGCCTCAACCTACTGATTCTTCTACCCCAGAACAACCTGTCCTTTGCCATGTGGAGGATCCCACATCACCTTCTTTTTGGGACACTCCGTTTAGGGTTAAGGTTAATCTACATGGCATGGCATTAGATGCTACCCTCGACACTGGTGCATCACTTTCTGCAGTGCAAGCGGACATTGTTCTGAAATGAGCCGAACTAAAAGTTAATGTTAAACCATGGTCTGATCACCCAATCCGACTAGCAGATGGTGGGGCATGCCAACCCTTGGGACTGACATGGTTGGCTTTTGGCTTCATGGGTAAATGTTTTTATCATCGGTTTGCCATTGTTCCACGTTTGCCCTCGAACTTGGTCTTGGGGATGGACTTCATGTTGCGTGCCGCCATTACCATTCACATCCCATCCAGAACTGTGCTCATGGGCGTCGATCCTTTATCAATGGAGGAACTGGAGGGCAATGAAGTGCATATGTCGGACAATAGTTTGTTGTTTATGGAAGTTCCGTCTTCCGCACTTCATGAAAAGATTACAGGAGCATGTCTAAATGATGCTGAAAAGGAACAGCTGTCAGAGCTCCTTGGCAGTTTTTCGGACCTCTTCGATGGTCACCTGGGCAGTACATCGCTAATTGAGCACTCAATAGACACAGGGAATGCAAAGCCAGTTCACCTTCCCCCTTATCGAACGTCCCCCGCTAAAAAGCAATTGATTGAGGATCAAATTAAAAAATTTTTAAAAGATGGCATTATTGAACCAGCAACAGGTCCTTGGGCTGCCCCCGTTGTCATTGTTCAGAAACCTTGCGGTGAACCGCGTTTCTGTGTGGCCTATAGAGGATTGAACCAGCTCACCGTGAAGGACTCTTATCCGTTACCGAGAGTGGATGAGTCTCTTGACTTTCTTTCTAGAGGGAAGTTTTTGACAACGATTGACCTCGCTCGGGGATACTGGCAGGTCTCCATGGCTGATGAAGCAAAACCTAAGACTGCTTTTGTTTCACATTGCGGCCTATTTCAATTTCGTGTGCTTCCATTTGGTCTCTGCAATGCGCCAGCACCTTTTCAGAGACTAATGAATAGCGTATTGGCTGGTCTTATTTACAGGTGCTATGCAGTCTACTTGGATAACATTGTTGTGGCATCACCCACTTTCGAGCAGCATCTTGATGATCTCGGGGAAGTCCTTTCACGGCTGAAGTCCGCTGGGTTGACTATTAAACTCGCAAAATGTCAGTTTTGTCGCAGCGAGCTCACCTTTCTAGGATACCGTGTCTGTCCAAGTGGCATCCTGCCAGATCAGGAAAAAGTGAGAGCTGTTATGGACTTTACAACCCCCGTCAATGTTAAACAAGTGAGGCAGTTTTTGGGTCTGTCAGGCTATTACCACCGGTTTATACAGAATTATGCCCGCCATGCTGAACCCCTGTTTGCGCTCACTAAGAATGATGCTCCTTTTGTGTGGGACAGTGCCTGTCAGGGGGCCATGGACCTTCTGAAAAGAAAGTTAACGTCTGCACCTATACTAAGTTTTTCTGATTTTGCTCTACCTTTCTTTATTCATGCCGACGCCTGTGACGCGGGACTAGGAGCTGCGCTGATGCAGAGAGATGTGCAGGGCGGAGAAGTTGCTGTGGCACATGCTAGTCGAGCTCTGCATAAGTCTGAGAAACCTTATTCCACACCTGAGAAAGAGTGCTTGGCCGTCATTTGCGCCCTTGAGCACTTTAGACCTTATATTGAGGGCCTCCATGTCACAATCTTCACTGACCACAGTGGGCTCAAGTGGTTGATGTCCCGTCCAAACCCCACTGGCCATCTTGCTCGCTGGTCTCTCCTCCTTCAGGACTTTGATTTCGATGTTGTGTGCAAGCCTGGATCTCAGAATAAGGTGCCTGATGCGCTCTCAAGGAATCCGCTAACGGATGATGTATCGCCAATAGACCTCCTCCCTGACCATGCTGTGATTGGTGGTCTCGATCTACGTACACTATCTTCGGTAACTATTACAGAGCGATCTCATTTAAGACAACTACAACTTGATGACCCAATTACAGGTGATCTTCTCAATAGAATGGAAGCGGCACTCCAACGGGATGCCGATGAGGAGGATTGCTCTCAGTACTCCATTCAAGATGGTCTGTTGTATTTTAATGATCCTAAACCTGCTTGTGGAATCCACCCTTTGAAATGTTTGAAGCTATATGCTCCTACGTCTCTCAGAGGTACCTTGCTGAGGTATTACCACGATGTGCCGGCACAGGACAGGATGCCAGCAGCTATCATGTGGTGAATATGCAGCCTTTCTACACTTGGAATACACATGCCAGCCATACTCTTAGTGGGCCTCAGGATGCTTCAGAGACTCCTCATGAGGGGTTGGAGGACAGTCTGCTGGTCACACAAATGGAAAAGGACCAACCACAAGATGAATGCTTTTCTCCGTCTGTTGAAGCTTTTTTGATTGTGTCGGTATCGCTAACGATGCAAATGACACGACCAGGCATGAAGGGTCTTGTGCTTACATCTGATCAAAATTCATGACTTCCTGGTTTTGACGTTGATCTAGGGGGTTATCGCTACAATCTCAGACCTAGACTAGCCCCTAGGATCACCTCGGGGTGGTCAGAGAAGAAATGGACGAATGAGTATCATACTGAAAGATTTGATCTTAAATATTTTTGTTTCACTAAAAGCTTCAGTTAATTCTGTGTTATTTCCTTGACAATCAAGGGACATAGTTCAGATCTTTGTGTTATCATGTATGTTGAATAGGAAAAAATGAGAAAAATTGTCTTGCACTAATGGCTTGGTTGCACCATTTTTTTATTTTCTAATTGATGGGCCTTTTAAGAGCATTTTGTGTAAATGTGTGACTGTCATGTATGCCAGTTGTTGCTTACTGTATGTAAGAAAAATTACAAGGTTGATTGATTTCCCTGGTTTCATGTATGACACTGGATTAGAATGTTGTCCTTATGTTGTGTACGGCTGAGTACAGCCTTTTCTTGCCGGCGGGGAATCTGTAACGGCCAAAGATATGTGTTTTTGCATACATTACATTATATGTTGAGTTGCCCTTTAAGAGACTGATCACGTAAAATGGGTATGTCCATTGTATGACGTAGAGATGACACAGTGATCGCATATATCTCCACATTATGATAAGAGGCAACACCATTCCGGGCTACACACGCTAAGCTGCTGTCTAATACCAACAAAGGAACGATTTCTGAAGGTGGAACTTCATACTCTTCACTGAGTGATCAGACATTATCAATCTATCATACTCTTCACTGAGTGATCAGACATTATCAATCTATCATACTCTTCACTGAGTGATCAGGCATTATCAATCTCTCATACTCTTCACTGAGTGATCAGACATTATCAATCTATCATACTCTTCACTGAGTGATCAGACATTATCTATCTATCATACACTTCACTGAGTGATCAGACATTATCTATCTATCATACTCTTCACTGAGTGATCAGACATTATCTATCTCTCATACTCTTCACTGAGTGATCAGACATTATCAATCTATCATACTCTTCACTGAGTGATCAGACATTATCAATCTCTCATACTCTTCACTGAGTGATCAGACATTATCAATCTATCATACTCTTCACTGAGTGATCAGACATTATCTATCTATCATACACTTCACTGAGTGATCAGACATTATCTATCTATCATACTCTTCACTGAGTGATCAGACATTATCTATCTATCATACTCTTCACTGAGTGATCAGACATTATCTATCTCTCATACTCTTCACTGAGTGATCAGACATTATCAATCTATCATACTCTTCACTGAGTGATCAGACATTATCAATCTCTCATACTCTTCACTGAGTGATCAGGCATTATCAATCTCTCATACTCTTCACTGAGTGATCAGACATTATCAATCTATCATACTCTTCACTGAGTGATCAGACATTATCAATCTATCATACTCTTCACTGAGTGATCAGGCATTATCAATCTCTCATACTCTTCACTGAGTGATCAGACATTATCAATCTATCATACTCTTCACTGAGTGATCAGACATTATCAATCTATCATACTCTTCACTGAGTGATCAGACATTATCAATCTATCATACTCTTCACTGAGTGATCAGACATTATCTATCTATCATACTCTTCACTGAGTGATCAGACATTATCAATCTATCATACTCTTCACTGAGTGATCAGACATTATCAATCTATCATACTCTTCACTGAGTGATCAGACATTATCAATCTATCATACTCTTCACTGAGTGATCAGACATTATCAATCTCTCATACTCTTCACTGAGTGATCAGACATTATCAATCTATCATACTCTTCACTGAGTGATCAGACATTATCAATCTCTCATACTCTTCACTGAGTGATCAGACATTATCTATCTATCATACTCTTCACTGAGTGATCAGACATTATCAATCTATCATACTCTTCACTGAGTGATCAGACATTATCAATCTATCATACTCTTCACTGAGTGATCAGACATTATCAATCTATCATACTCTTCACTGAGTGATCAGACATTATCTATCTATCATACTCTTCACTGAGTGATCAGGCATTATCAATCTATCATACTCTTCACTGAGTGATCAGACATTATCTATCTATCATACTCTTCACTGAGTGATCAGACATTATCTATCAATCATACTCTTCACTGAGTGATCAGGCATTATCAATCTATCATACTCTTCACTGAGTGATCAGGCATTATCTATCTATCATACTCTTCACTGAGTGATCAGGCATTATCTATCTATCATACTCTTCACTGAGTGATCAGACATTATCTATCTATCATACTCTTCACTGAGTGATCAGACATTATCTATCTATCATACTCTTCACTGAGTGATCAGGCATTATCTATCTATCATACTCTTCACTGAGTGATCAGGCATTATCTATCTATCATACTCTTCACTGAGTGATCAGACATTATCAATCTATCATACTCTTCACTGAGTGATCAGACATTATCAATCTATCATACTCTTCACTGAGTGATCAGACATTATCAATCTCTCATACTCTTCACTGAGTGATCAGACATTATCTATCTATCATACTCTTCACTGAGTGATCAGACATTATCAATCTATCATACTCTTCACTGAGTGATCAGACATTATCAATCTATCATACTCTTCACTGAGTGATCAGACATTATCAATCTCTCATACTCTTCACTGAGTGATCAGACATTATCTATCTATCATACTCTTCACTGAGTGATCAGGCATTATCTATCTATCATACTCTTCACTGAGTGATCAGACATTATCTATCTATCATACTCTTCACTGAGTGATCAGACATTATCAATCTATCATACTCTTCACTGAGTGATCAGACATTATCAATCTATCATACTCTTCACTGAGTGATCAGACATTATCAATCTATCATACTCTTCACTGAGTGATCAGGCATTATCAATCTATCATACTCTTCACTGAGTGATCAGACATTATCAATCTATCATACTCTTCACTGAGTGATCAGACATTATCAATCTATCATACTCTTCACTGAGTGATCAGACATTATCTATCTATCATACTCTTCACTGAGTGATCAGACATTATCAATCTATCATACTCTTCACTGAGTGATCAGACATTATCTATCTATCATACTCTTCACTGAGTGATCAGACATTATCTATCTATCATACACTTCACTGAGTGATCAGACATTATCAATCTATCATACTCTTCACTGAGTGATCAGACATTATCAATCTATCATACTCTTCACTGAGTGATCAGACATTATCTATCTATCATACTCTTCACTGAGTGATCAGACATTATCAATCTATCATACTCTTCACTGAGTGATCAGACATTATCTATCTATCATACTCTTCACTGAGTGATCAGACATTATCAATCTATCATACTCTTCACTGAGTGATCAGACATTATCAATCTCTCATACTCTTCACTGAGTGATCAGACATTATCTATCTATCATACTCTTCACTGAGTGATCAGACATTATCAATCTATCATACTCTTCACTGAGTGATCAGACATTATCAATCTATCATACTCTTCACTGAGTGATCAGACATTATCAATCTATCATACTCTTCACTGAGTGATCAGACATTATCTATCTATCATACTCTTCACTGAGTGATCAGACATTATCTATCTATCATACTCTTCACTGAGTGATCAGACATTATCTATCTATCATACTCTTCACTGAGTGATCAGACATTATCAATCTATCATACTCTTCACTGAGTGATCAGACATTATCTATCTATCATACTCTTCACTGAGTGATCAGACATTATCTATCTATCATACACTTCACTGAGTGATCAGGCATTATCTATCTATCATACTCTTCACTGAGTGATCAGGCATTATCTATCTATCATACTCTTCACTGAGTGATCAGGCATTATCTATCTATCATACTCTTCACTGAGTGATCAGGCATTATCTATCTATCATACTCTTCACTGAGTGATCAGACATTATCTATCTATCATACTCTTCACTGAGTGATCAGGCATTATCTATCTATCATACTCTTCACTGAGTGATCAGGCATTATCTATCTATCATACTCTTCACTGAGTGATCAGACATTATCTATCTATCATACTCTTCACTGAGTGATCAGGCATTATCTATCTATCATACTCTTCACTGAGTGATCAGGCATTATCTATCTATCATACTCTTCACTGAGTGATCAGGCATTATCTATCTATCATACTCTTCACTGAGTGATCAGACATTATCAATCTCTCATACTCTTCACTGAGTGATCAGACATTATCAATCTATCATACTCTTCACTGAGTGATCAGACATTATCAATCTATCATACTCTTCACTGAGTGATCAGACATTATCTATCAATCATACTCTTCACTGAGTGATCAGACATTATCAATCTATCATACTCTTCACTGAGTGATCAGGCATTATCTATCTATCATACTCTTCACTGAGTGATCAGACATTATCTATCTATCATACTCTTCACTGAGTGATCAGACATTATCAATCTATCATACTCTTCACTGAGTGATCAGACATTATCAATCTATCATACTCTTCACTGAGTGATCAGACATTATCAATCTATCATACTCTTCACTGAGTGATCAGGCATTATCTATCTATCATACTCTTCACTGAGTGATCAGACATTATCAATCTATCATACTCTTCACTGAGTGATCAGACATTATCTATCTATCATACTCTTCACTGAGTGATCAGACATTATCAATCTATCATACTCTTCACTGAGTGATCAGACATTATCAATCTATCATACTCTTCACTGAGTGATCAGACATTATCAATCTATCATACTCTTCACTGAGTGATCAGGCATTATCAATCTATCATACTCTTCACTGAGTGATCAGACATTATCAATCTATCATACTCTTCACTGAGTGATCAGACATTATCTATCTATCATACTCTTCACT
This sequence comes from Triplophysa yarkandensis, assembly GCA_033220385.1. NCBI lineage: Eukaryota > Metazoa > Chordata > Actinopteri > Cypriniformes > Nemacheilidae > Triplophysa > Triplophysa yarkandensis. The sequence goes on along the minus strand of CM065668.1, from coordinate 983,571 downwards.
GAGTGATCAGACATTATCAATCTATCATACTCTTCACTGAGTGATCAGACATTATCAATCTATCATACTCTTCACTGAGTGATCAGACATTATCAATCTATCATACTCTTCACTGAGTGATCAGACATTATCAATCTATCATACTCTTCACTGAGTGATCAGACATTATCTATCTATCATACTCTTCACTGAGTGATCAGGCATTATCAATCTATCATACTCTTCACTGAGTGATCAGACATTATCAATCTATCATACTCTTCACTGAGTGATCAGACATTATCAATCTATCATACTCTTCACTGAGTGATCAGACATTATCAATCTCTCATACTCTTCACTGAGTGATCAGACATTATCAATCTATCATACTCTTCACTGAGTGATCAGACATTATCTATCTATCATACTCTTCACTGAGTGATCAGACATTATCTATCTATCATACTCTTCACTGAGTGATCAGACATTATCTATCTCTCATACTCTTCACTGAGTGATCAGACATTATCAATCTCTCATACTCTTCACTGAGTGATCAGACATTATCAATCTATCATACTCTTCACTGAGTGATCAGGCATTATCAATCTCTCATACTCTTCACTGAGTGATCAGACATTATCAATCTATCATACTCTTCACTGAGTGATCAGACATTATCTATCTCTCATACTCTTCACTGAGTGATCAGGCATTATCAATCTATCATACTCTTCACTGAGTGATCAGACATTATCAATCTATCATACTCTTCACTGAGTGATCAGACATTATCAATCTATCATACTCTTCACTGAGTGATCAGACATTATCTATCTATCATACTCTTCACTGAGTGATCAGACATTATCTATCTATCATACTCTTCACTGAGTGATCAGACATTATCTATCTATCATACTCTTCACTGAGTGATCAGACATTATCTATCTCTCATACTCTTCACTGAGTGATCAGGCATTATCAATCTATCATACTCTTCACTGAGTGATCAGACATTATCAATCTATCATACTCTTCACTGAGTGATCAGACATTATCAATCTCTCATACTCTTCACTGAGTGATCAGACATTATCAATCTATCATACTCTTCACTGAGTGATCAGACATTATCAATCTATCATTCTCTTCACTGAGCGATCAGACATTATCAATCTATCATACTCTTCACTGAGTGATCAGACATTATCAATCTATCATACTCTTCACTGAGTGATCAGACATTATCAATCTCTCATACTCTTCACTGAGTGATCAGACATTATCAATCTATCATACTCTTCACTGAGTGATCAGACATTATCAATCTATCATACTCTTCACTGAGCGATCAGACATTATCAATCTATCATACTCTTCACTGAGTGATCAGACATTATCAATCTATCATACTCTTCACTGAGTGATCAGACATTATCAATCTCTCATACTCTTCACTGAGTGATCAGACATTATCAATCTCTCATACTCTTCACTGAGTGATCAGACATTATCAATATCTCATACTCTTCACTGAGTGATCAGACATTATCTATCTATCATACTCTTCACTGAGTGATCAGACATTATCAATCTATCATACTCTTCACTGAGTGATCAGACATTATCTATCTATCATACTCTTCACTGAGTGATCAGACATTATCAATCTATCATACTCTTCACTGAGTGATCAGACATTATCTATCTCTCATACTCTTCACTGAGTGATCAGACATTATCTATCTCTCATACTCTTCACTGAGTGATCAGACATTATCTATCTATCATACTCTTCACTGAGTGATCAGACATTATCAATCTCTCATACTCTTCACTGAGTGATCAGACATTATCAATCTCTCATACTCTTCACTGAGTGATCAGACATTATCAATCTCTCATACTCTTCACTGAGTGATCAGACATTATCAATCTATCATACTCTTCACTGAGTGATCAGACATTATCTATCTCTCATACTCTTCACTGAGTGATCAGACATTATCAATCTATCATACTCTTCACTGAGTGATCAGACATTATCAATCTCTCATACTCTTCACTGAGTGATCAGACATTATCTATCTCTCATACTCTTCACTGAGTGATCAGACATTATCAATCTCTCATACTCTTCACTGAGTGATCAGACATTATCAATCTCTCATACTCTTCACTGAGTGATCAGACATTATCTATCTCTCATACTCTTCACTGAGTGATCAGACATTATCAATCTCTCATACTCTTCACTGAGTGATCAGACATTATCAATCTCTCATACTCTTCACTGAGTGATCAGACATTATCAATCTCTCATACTCTTCACTGAGTGATCAGACATTATCTATCTCTCATACTCTTCACTGAGTGATCAGACATTATCAATCTCTCATACTCTTCACTGAGTGATCAGACATTATCAATCTATCATACTCTTCACTGAGTGATCAGACATTATCTATCTCTCATACTCTTCACTGAGTGATCAGACATTATCAATCTATCATACTCTTCACTGAGTGATCAGACATTATCAATCTCTCATACTCTTCACTGAGTGATCAGACATTATCTATCTATCATACTCTTCACTGAGTGATCAGACATTATCAATCTATCATACTCTTCACTGAGTGATCAGACATTATCAATCTATCATACTCTTCACTGAGTGATCAGACATTATCTATCTCTCATACTCTTCACTGAGTGATCAGACATTATCTATCTCTCATACTCTTCACTGAGTGATCAGACATTATCTATCTCTCATACTCTTCACTGAGTGATCAGACATTATCAATCTATCATACTCTTCACTGAGTGATCAGACATTATCTATCTATCATACTCTTCACTGAGTGATCAGACATTATCAATCTATCATACTCTTCACTGAGTGATCAGACATTATCTATCTATCATACTCTTCACTGAGTGATCAGACATTATCTATCTCTCATACTCTTCACTGAGTGATCAGACATTATCAATCTATCATACTCTTCACTGAGTGATCAGACATTATCTATCTCTCATACTCTTCACTGAGTGATCAGACATTATCAATCTATCATACTCTTCACTGAGTGATCAGACATTATCTATCTCTCATACTCTTCACTGAGTGATCAGACATTATCAATCTATCATACTCTTCACTGAGTGATCAGACATTATCAATCTATCATACTCTTCACTGAGTGATCAGACATTATCTATCTCTCATACTCTTCACTGAGTGATCAGACATTATCTATCTCTCATACTCTTCACTGAGTGATCAGACATTATCTATCTCTCATACTCTTCACTGAGTGATCAGACATTATCTATCTCTCATACTCTTCACTGAGTGATCAGACATTATCTATCTCTCATACTCTTCACTGAGTGATCAGACATTATCAATCTATCATACTCTTCACTGAGTGATCAGACATTATCTATCTATCATACTCTTCACTGAGTGATCAGACATTATCTATCTATCATACTCTTCACTGAGTGATCAGACATTATCTATCTATCATACTCTTCACTGAGTGATCAGGCATTATCAATCTCTCATACTCTTCACTGAGTGATCAGACATTATCAATCTCTCATACTCTTCACTGAGTGATCAGACATTATCTATCTATCATACTCTTCACTGAGTGATCAGACATTATCTATCTATCATACTCTTCACTGAGTGATCAGGCATTATCAATCTATCATACTCTTCACTGAGTGATCAGACATTATCAATCTCTCATACTCTTCACTGAGTGATCAGGCATTATCAATCTCTCATACTCTTCACTGAGTGATCAGACATTATCTATCTATCATACTCTTCACTGAGTGATCAGACATTATCAATCTATCATACTCTTCACTGAGTGATCAGACATTATCAATCTATCATACTCTTCACTGAGTGATCAGACATTATCTATCTATCATACTCTTCACTGAGTGATCAGACATTATCTATCTATCATACTCTTCACTGAGTGATCAGACATTATCTATCTATCATACTCTTCACTGAGTGATCAGACATTATCAATCTATCATACTCTTCACTGAGTGATCAGACATTATCAATCTATCATACTCTTCACTGAGTGATCAGACATTATCTATCTATCATACTCTTCACTGAGTGATCAGACATTATCAATCTATCATACTCTTCACTGAGTGATCAGACATTATCAATCTCTCATACTCTTCACTGAGTGATCAGACATTATCTATCTATCATACTCTTCACTGAGTGATCAGACATTATCAATCTCTCATACTCTTCACTGAGTGATCAGACATTATCTATCTATCATACTCTTCACTGAGTGATCAGACATTATCAATCTATCATACTCTTCACTGAGTGATCAGACATTATCAATCTCTCATACTCTTCACTGAGTGATCAGACATTATCAATCTCTCATACTCTTCACTGAGTGATCAGACATTATCTATCTCTCATACTCTTCACTGAGTGATCAGACATTATCTATCTCTCATACTCTTCACTGAGTGATCAGACATTATCTATCTATCATACTCTTCACTGAGTGATCAGACATTATCAATCTCTCATACTCTTCACTGAGTGATCAGACATTATCAATCTCTCATACTCTTCACTGAGTGATCAGACATTATCAATCTCTCATACTCTTCACTGAGTGATCAGACATTATCAATCTATCATACTCTTCACTGAGTGATCAGACATTATCTATCTCTCATACTCTTCACTGAGTGATCAGACATTATCAATCTATCATACTCTTCACTGAGTGATCAGACATTATCAATCTCTCATACTCTTCACTGAGTGATCAGACATTATCAATCTCTCATACTCTTCACTGAGTGATCAGACATTATCAATATCTCATACTCTTCACTGAGTGATCAGACATTATCTATCTATCATACTCTTCACTGAGTGATCAGACATTATCAATCTATCATACTCTTCACTGAGTGATCAGACATTATCTATCTATCATACTCTTCACTGAGTGATCAGACATTATCAATCTATCATACTCTTCACTGAGTGATCAGACATTATCTATCTCTCATACTCTTCACTGAGTGATCAGACATTATCTATCTCTCATACTCTTCACTGAGTGATCAGACATTATCTATCTATCATACTCTTCACTGAGTGATCAGACATTATCAATCTCTCATACTCTTCACTGAGTGATCAGACATTATCAATCTCTCATACTCTTCACTGAGTGATCAGACATTATCTATCTCTCATACTCTTCACTGAGTGATCAGACATTATCAATCTCTCATACTCTTCACTGAGTGATCAGACATTATCTATCTCTCATACTCTTCACTGAGTGATCAGACATTATCAATCTATCATACTCTTCACTGAGTGATCAGACATTATCAATCTATCATACTCTTCACTGAGTGATCAGACATTATCTATCTCTCATACTCTTCACTGAGTGATCAGACATTATCTATCTCTCATACTCTTCACTGAGTGATCAGACATTATCTATCTCTCATACTCTTCACTGAGTGATCAGACATTATCAATCTATCATACTCTTCACTGAGTGATCAGACATTATCTATCTATCATACTCTTCACTGAGTGATCAGACATTATCTATCTATCATACTCTTCACTGAGTGATCAGACATTATCTATCTATCATACTCTTCACTGAGTGATCAGGCATTATCAATCTCTCATACTCTTCACTGAGTGATCAGACATTATCAATCTCTCATACTCTTCACTGAGTGATCAGACATTATCAATCTCTCATACTCTTCACTGAGTGATCAGACATTATCAATCTATCATACTCTTCACTGAGTGATCAGACATTATCTATCTATCATACTCTTCACTGAGTGATCAGACATTATCTATCTCTCATACTCTTCACTGAGTGATCAGACATTATCAATCTATCATACTCTTCACTGAGTGATCAGACATTATCTATCTATCATACTCTTCACTGAGTGATCAGACATTATCTATCTATCATACTCTTCACTGAGTGATCAGACATTATCTATCTATCATACTCTTCACTGAGTGATCAGGCATTATCAATCTATCATACTCTTCACTGAGTGATCAGACATTATCAATCTCTCATACTCTTCACTGAGTGATCAGGCATTATCAATATCTCATACTCTTCACTGAGTGATCAGACATTATCTATCTATCATACTCTTCACTGAGTGATCAGACATTATCAATATCTCATACTCTTCACTGAGTGATCAGACATTATCTATCTATCATACTCTTCACTGAGTGATCAGACATTATCAATCTATCATACTCTTCACTGAGTGATCAGACATTATCAATCTCTCATACTCTTCACTGAGTGATCAGACATTATCTATCTATCATACTCTTCACTGAGTGATCAGACATTATCAATCTATCATACTCTTCACTGAGTGATCAGACATTATCAATCTATCATACTCTTCACTGAGTGATCAGACATTATCAATCTCTCATACTCTTCACTGAGTGATCAGACATTATCAATCTATCATACTCTTCACTGAGTGATCAGACATTATCAATCTCTCATACTCTTCACTGAGTGATCAGACATTATCAATCTCTCATACTCTTCACTGAGTGATCAGACATTATCTATCTCTCATACTCTTCACTGAGTGATCAGACATTATCAATCTCTCATACTCTTCACTGAGTGATCAGACATTATCTATCTATCATACTCTTCACTGAGTGATCAGACATTATCTATCTATCATACTCTTCACTGAGTGATCAGACATTATCAATCTATCATACTCTTCACTGAGTGATCAGACATTATCAATCTATCATACTCTTCACTGAGTGATCAGACATTATCAATCTCTCATACTCTTCACTGAGTGATCAGACATTATCAATCTATCATACTCTTCACTGAGTGATCAGACATTATCAATCTCTCATACTCTTCACTGAGTGATCAGACATTATCAATCTCTCATACTCTTCACTGAGTGATCAGACATTATCTATCTCTCATACTCTTCACTGAGTGATCAGACATTATCAATCTCTCATACTCTTCACTGAGTGATCAGACATTATCTATCTATCATACTCTTCACTGAGTGATCAGACATTATCTATCTATCATACTCTTCACTGAGTGATCAGACATTATCTATCTATCATACTCTTCACTGAGTGATCAGGCATTATCAATCTATCATACTCTTCACTGAGTGATCAGACATTATCAATCTATCATACTCTTCACTGAGTGATCAGGCATTATCAATCTCTCATACTCTTCACTGAGTGATCAGACATTATCAATCTATCATACTCTTCACTGAGTGATCAGACATTATCAATCTATCATACTCTTCACTGAGTGATCAGACATTATCAATCTATCATACTCTTCACTGAGTGATCAGACATTATCTATCTATCATACTCTTCACTGAGTGATCAGACATTATCAATCTATCATACTCTTCACTGAGTGATCAGACATTATCTATCTATCATACTCTTCACTGAGTGATCAGGCATTATCAATCTCTCATACTCTTCACTGAGTGATCAGACATTATCAATCTATCATACTCTTCACTGAGTGATCAGACATTATCTATCTATCATACTCTTCACTGAGTGATCAGGCATTATCAATCTATCATACTCTTCACTGAGTGATCAGACATTATCAATCTATCATACTCTTCACTGAGTGATCAGACATTATCAATCTATCATACTCTTCACTGAGTGATCAGACATTATCAATCTATCATACTCTTCACTGAGTGATCAGACATTATCAATCGCTCATACTCTTCACTGAGTGATCAGACATTATCAATCTATCATACTCTTCACTGAGTGATCAGACATTATCAATCTATCATACTCTTCACTGAGTGATCAGACATTATCAATCTATCATACTCTTCACTGAGTGATCAGACATTATCAATCGCTCATACTCTTCACTGAGTGATCAGACATTATCAATCTATCATACTCTTCACTGAGTGATCAGACATTATCAATCTATCATACTCTTCACTGAGTGATCAGACATTATCAATCTATCATACTCTTCACTGAGTGATCAGACATTATCAATCGCTCATACTCTTCACTGAGTGATCAGGCATTATCTATCTATCATACTCTTCACTGAGTGATCAGACATTATCAATCGCTCATACTCTTCACTGAGTGATCAGACATTATCAATCTATCATACTCTTCACTGAGTGATCAGACATTATCAATCTATCATACTCTTCACTGAGTGATCAGACATTATCAATCGCTCATACTCTTCACTGAGTGATCAGACATTATCAATCTATCATACTCTTCACTGAGTGATCAGACATTATCAATCGCTCATACTCTTCACTGAGTGATCAGGCATTATCAATCTATCATACTCTTCACTGAGTGATCAGGCATTATCAATCTATCATACTCTTCACTGAGTGATCAGACATTATCAATCTATCATACTCTTCACTGAGTGATCAGGCATTATCAATCTATCATACTCTTCACTGAGTGATCAGGCATTATCAATCGCTCATACTCTTCACTGAGTGATCAGGCATTATCAATCTATCATACTCTTCACTGAGTGATCAGACATTATCAATCGCTCATACTCTTCACTGAGTGATCAGACATTATCAATCTATCATACTCTTCACTGAGTGATCAGACATTATCAATCTATCATACTCTTCACTGAGTGATCAGGCATTATCAATCTATCATACTCTTCACTGAGTGATCAGGCATTATCAATCTATCATACTCTTCACTGAGTGATCAGGCATTATCAATCTATCATACTCTTCACTGAGTGATCAGACATTATCAATCGCTCATACTCTTCACTGAGTGATCAGGCATTATCAATCTATCATACTCTTCACTGAGTGATCAGACATTATCAATCGCTCATACTCTTCACTGAGTGATCAGACATTATCAATCGCTCATACTCTTCACTGAGTGATCAGACATTATCAATCTATCATACTCTTCACTGAGTGATCAGACATTATCTATCTATCATACTCTTCACTGAGTGATCAGGCATTATCAATCTATCATACTCTTCACTGAGTGATCAGACATTATCAATCGCTCATACTCTTCACTGAGTGATCAGACATTATCAATCGCTCATACTCTTCACTGAGTGATCAGACATTATCAATCTATCATACTCTTCACTGAGTGATCAGACATTATCAATCTATCATACTCTTCACTGAGTGATCAGGCATTATCAATCTATCATACTCTTCACTGAGTGATCAGACATTATCAATCGCTCATACTCTTCACTGAGTGATCAGGCATTATCAATCTATCATACTCTTCACTGAGTGATCAGACATTATCAATCGCTCATACTCTTCACTGAGTGATCAGACATTATCAATCGCTCATACTCTTCACTGAGTGATCAGACATTATCAATCTATCATACTCTTCACTGAGTGATCAGACATTATCAATCTATCATACTCTTCACTGAGTGATCAGGCATTATCAATCTATCATACTCTTCACTGAGTGATCAGGCATTATCTATCTATCATACTCTTCACTGAGTGATCAGACATTATCTATCTATCATACTCTTCACTGAGTGATCAGACATTATCTATCTATCATACTCTTCACTGAGTGATCAGACATTATCAATCGCTCATACTCTTCACTGAGTGATCAGACATTATCTATCTATCATACTCTTCACTGAGTGATCAGACATTATCAATCTATCATACTCTTCACTGAGTGATCAGGCATTATCAATCTATCATACTCTTCACTGAGTGATCAGACATTATCAATCTATCATACTCTTCACTGAGTGATCAGACATTATCAATCTATCATACTCTTCACTGAGTGATCAGGCATTATCTATCTATCATACTCTTCACTGAGTGATCAGGCATTATCTATCTATCATACTCTTCACTGAGTGATCAGACATTATCAATCTATCATACTCTTCACTGAGTGATCAGACATTATCAATCTATCATACTCTTCACTGAGTGATCAGACATTATCTATCTATCATACTCTTCACTGAGTGATCAGACATTATCAATCTATCATACTCTTCACTGAGTGATCAGACATTATCAATCTCTCATACTCTTCACTGAGTGATCAGGCATTATCAATCTATCATACTCTTCACTGAGTGATCAGACATTATCAATCGCTCATACTCTTCACTGAGTGATCAGGCATTATCAATCTATCATACTCTTCACTGAGTGATCAGACATTATCAATCTATCATACTCTTCACTGAGTGATCAGGCATTATCAATCTATCATACTCTTCACTGAGTGATCAGGCATTATCTATCTATCATACTCTTCACTGAGTGATCAGACATTATCAATCTATCATACTCTTCACTGAGTGATCAGACATTATCTATCTATCATACTCTTCACTGAGTGATCAGACATTATCAATCTATCATACTCTTCACTGAGTGATCAGACATTATCAATCTATCATACTCTTCACTGAGTGATCAGACATTATCAATCGCTCATACTCTTCACTGAGTGATCAGACATTATCAATCGCTCATACTCTTCACTGAGTGATCAGACATTATCTATCTATCATACTCTTCACTGAGTGATCAGACATTATCAATCTCTCATACTCTTCACTGAGTGATCAGACATTATCTATCTATCATACTCTTCACTGAGTGATCAGACATTATCAATCGCTCATACTCTTCACTGAGTGATCAGACATTATCAATCTATCATACTCTTCACTGAGTGATCAGACATTATCAATCGCTCATACTCTTCACTGAGTGATCAGACATTATCAATCGCTCGTGAGTTTATCGATCGCAGGAAGATGGCGGACCCGAGCACAAAACAAAGCGTTCTTAAAAGGTAATAAAAGTTTAAACATTAAATCATTTCTTTGATCTTTGTAGAGTTTAAAGCTCAACACATTTCACAGTTCGTGACATGATGGTATAAATCCGTCAGTGATGTAATGTTTGCTGACTCACAGACACAAAATGAGTTTTATTATATTATAACATTTATGTCTCTGTAATAACAATAATACAGATAAACATGCAGATTGTGTGCCTGTATAGATATATTCTTAATTAATGTTCTGTTAAATATATATTTATACTAATCACATGAAAGAATGAGCACAGAAATGTTATGTTGTGATTTTCATATATTTGTGATATTTGTGAATAAACTTTAGGATTGTGTTTACTTTCTCTTGTGTGTTAGATGGACAAAGAGATTTGTGTTTTATTATTTATATAATTACAGTGGCAGAATTATATTAAAGTGTAAAAGTTATTTTTCAGTGTAAAGATTGCAGCGGGTGCTGTTGTCTGTGTGGAGAGTGAGATCAGAGGAGACGTCACCATCGGTAACACTGACACTTATTTACACTTATTTACACTTATTTACACTTATTTATATTCATTTATATTTATTTATATTTATTTACACTTATTTATATTTAGTTACACTTATTTATATTTATTTACATTTATTTACACTTATTTACACTTATTTATATTCATTTACATTTATTTATATTTATTTATATTTATTTACACGTATTTATATTTATTTACATTAATTTACATTTATTTATATTTATTTACATTAATTTACATTAATTTATATTCAGTTACACTTATTTACACTTATTTACACTTATTTATATTTATTTACACTTATTTATATTTATTTACACTTATTTACACTTATTTATATTTATTTATATTTATTTATATTTATTTATATTTATTTATATTTATTTACACTTATTTATATTTATTTACATTTATTTACACTTATTTACACTTATTTATATTTATTTACACTTATTTACACTTATTTACACTTATTCATATTTATTTACATTTATTTATATTTATTTATTTATTTACATTTATTTATATTTATTTACACTTATTTACACTTATCTATATTTATTTACATTTATTTATATTCAGTTACACTTATTTACACTTATTTATATTTATTTACATTTATTTATATTCAGTTACACTTATTTACACTTATTTACACTTATTTACACTTATTTACATTTATTTATATTTATTTACACTTATTTACACTTATGTACACTTATTTACATTTATTTACACTTATTTACATTTATTTATATTTTTTTAAATTTTTTTACACTTATTTACACTTATTTACATTTATTTACACTTATTTACATTTATTTACACTTATTTACACTTATTTACATTTATTTACACTTATTTACATTTATTTACATTTACTTACAGTTATTTACAGTTATTAACTCTTATTTATGTTTATTTACGTTTATTTACATTTATTTACACTTATTAACACTTATTTACACTTATTTATATTTATTTACACTTATTTATATTTATTTATATTCAGTTACACTTATTTACACTTATTTACACTTATTTACACTTATTTACATTTATTTACAGTTATTTATATTTATTTATATTTATTTACGTTTATTTACATTTATTTACACTTATTTACACTTATTTACACTTATTTACACTTATTTACATTTATTTACAGTTATTTACACTTATTTATATTTATTTACGTTTATTTACATTTATTTACACTTATTTACACTTATTTACACTTATTTATATTTATTCACACTTATTTACACTTATTTACATTCATTTACATTCAGTTACATTTATTTACACTTATTTACAGTCGTTTACACTTGTTCACACTTATTTACATTTATATACATTTATTTACATTTATTTACATTTATTTACATTTATTTCACAAACATGACATTTATTTACATTTATTTACATTTATTTCACAAACATGACATTTATTTACATTTATTTACACTTATTTACACTTAGTTACATTTATTTACATTCATTTACATTAATTTACATTTAGCTACATTTGTTTACATTTATTTCACAAACATGATATTCATTTACATTTATTTCACAAACATGATATTCATTTACATTTATTTCACAAGCATGACATTCATTTACATTTATTTCACAAACATGGTATTTATTTACATTTATTTCACAAACATGGCATTTATTTACATTTATTTCACAAGCATGATATTCATTTACATTTATTTCACAAACATGACATTCATTTACATTTATTTCACAAAAATGGCATTTATTTACATTTATTTCACAAACATGACATTTATTTATATTTAATTCACAAACATGACATTCATTTACATTTATTTCACAAAAATGGCATTTATTTACATTTATTTCACAAACATGACATTCATTTACATTTATTTCACAAAAATGGCATTTATTTACATTTATTTCACAAACATGACATTTATTTATATTTAATTCACAAACATAATGTTCATAATTGTTTCATTATCATTATTTTACTCATTATATTCTGTTCTGTATGCACATTCACTTTTTTCTTTAAAAAATCCATAATATGGAAGATAGGACTGCAGCCATTTGTTGTTTTTATTTCTCTATTTTCTTTTTCCCTTTTTTATTTCCTTTTATATTCTTTAATATAAGCAAAGAAAGCATTGTACTTTGCCCTTTTAAAAAATCCTAGAAATACCTGAAACCAAAAATGAATACTTGAACAAAAATCAGCATAGGAAGAACTATATACAGTACTGTATAAAAGTCTTTGTCATGTCAGTACTTTTTTAGGTTAAATGGTTTGAGTCAGTATTTACATCAATTTTGTGTCATTATTCAATTATTAGGTATTTCTAAAAATGTATTTTGTCATTATTTGTAATAATCCAGTGGAATTTGCACTTAGCAGTACTGTATAGAGATATCTAAAAGTGTCTTTAAGATATTAAAGGAGGTGTATAACTCTGTCTAAAATAAATGTTTAGAAATGAATACTTATATTTTCCAGTGACAAACAATTCTAAATGATAGATATATCTGACATATTAGTGTGAAAATGCTGATGTGCCTAAAACCTTTGCTCAGTGATTCCTTTTTGCTTTATGATCTACACAGCAGTCAGCCACCAGGAGGCTATCAAACTGCTTTGGTTTACTTTTCAGGAGGATAAATAGTAGTTTAGGCCATAAAACTAAAAAGTTTGATGTTGAGTTACATGATAAGGAATGTGAATAAGGATACAGGTAAAATGTATGGAAGTGAAAGTGCCTATGGAAGTGCTTTGTTTAATTTTTGGTAACATGACATTCAAAATAACATACTATTATAATATAGATGTAATCAATAATTTATGCGCCAAAATTTCATTAAGAGACCATGTCAAATTTATACACAACATTTGATCAGTTACTTTACACAACAGAATTCTTTTCTGTTTCAGGACCAAGAACTGTTGTTCACCCAAAAGCTCGGATCATTGCAGAGGCCGGACCCATCGTGATCGGAGAGGGAAATCTTATCGAAGAGCAAGCGTTAATCATCAACAGGTAAGCCATCTCATTCCAGTTGGGTCTATTCTGTCTCATGTGTAAGTAAAAAAAACTTTGTATGTGCAGCTATCCTGAAAACATTCTACCTGACAGCGAAGCTGTGGAACCCAAAGTCATGACCATCGGCATCAATAATGTTTTTGAAGTTGGCTGTGGTACGTTGTTATTGAATTAAACCGTTTAAAGCTGACATTTGTGCCAAATGTAACTTGAATTTATACTTTTCAGTGTCTCAGGCTTTGAAAATCGGAGATAACAACGTAATTGAATCAAAAGGTGAGTAAAAACTTCCTAAAGGTGAGGATGTTTTTTAAGGTACCAGTGCTTTTACAGAAGCACAAACTAATATTCAGAAAATGAGTTGAAGAAAGACCAAAGCATAACAATTACAACCACAGAGGTTGAGTGTCAGTTTTGATAGCACAAAAAAACAAATGGGTTTGTGTATTAAAACATCCGACCAGAAACTGAACCAATTGCTGAATGAATTTAATCGGAAAATTTGTATTTTATATGAAAAAAGATTTAGATAATTTTTATAGTGTTATAAATAAACCTAAAATAAAATGGTTTGTGTTTTATGAATGAAGTGCGCATTTAGGACACTTGTTCTCATGATCGCAGCACAATATAACTTCAACTTCAAATAAAACTTAACGAGAGAATTCATCGGTCTTCCGTTCTTGCTGGGAAGGTATTATAAGTGATGACCAATAGAATCTGCAGAATAGCATATCATTCACATTTATTATTTATATTTACATTTAGGCATTTAGCAAACACTTTTTTTCAAACCAACTTAGAAGGACCGCAGAGATAATGAAGCAGTAACTCATTAAGATAAGCATTAACAACAAGTTAACAAGCTACATAAACATTTACATGTAAATGTAAATGATAAACCAAAACAATAACTGTAATGAGGAGGAGGGTTTTTTTCCGTCAGGTATTGCTTGTTTTAAATATTATTTTTCACCATACAGAACATCATACAAGTTTTTGATCAACATTTTCCTAAACTAAAGTTCCTTCTGAGTGTCTTTTTGCTTCTATTAGAAAAGAGAAAGGTTAATTTAAATGACTGCAGAAGCTTTCTTAGTTTCGATGATACATTTTTTACTAGCAAACATATTTTTCACTCTACAATTATATTTCCACTTTATCGGATTTATGTATGAAACTATTTTTAAATTTCAATTTGATGCCTTTAATTGCTCTCAGGATGGGTCATAGCTTTTAAGCAGAAGTGTGGAATGATATAATTAACAGACGTTTAATTTGGAATTAAATTGCACAATTCCAAAGCACATAACAACTGTCAGGTATGTGAACATTGTTGTGGACCATCCAGGGCTCCTGTGTCTTCTCTGCTACTAAGAGGAAGGGACTAATATGTTGGACTTTTTGTAAGGACCCCTTTTCTAAATTACCTATACAAATAATATTATAATAAGGGTGGGCATAGATTAAATTTTTAATCTAGATTAATCTCACTGTAAATTTAGATAAAAATGGCTAATTTGAATTCTGTCGAAGGCATTCAGTTTATGTGTGCTACCCAAACAATGACCAAGAGTCGTTGTACAAGGTGCAAACAACCTTGTGCCCTGTTCACACCACACACCTGTAGTTTGATGCTTTAACATTTAAGTTCAATCGCGTCCAACGCGTCATATCCAACATGAAAGATAAACTCATCAGGGCTTTATGTGGAAATACAGAGCTTTATAAATACACATTATACTTTTATTATACTTTTATTATACTCTAACAAAGACAGGAATAAAAGTGATATTTACTGGTAGAAATTTAGTAAAGAAAAAAAATTCTTTTCTCTCAATTTGAGCTCTATGTACACATATAGAGACTATAAATAAAGCCGTCACATTAAGTTTAATCACTTTATTTTACAATAAAATGACTTTTCCTATGACAAGTTGATGAGTTCCACTGACAGAAGCCCCTCCCCCCTGCACGAATGAAGCGAATGAACTTAAATGTTTAAGTGTCAAACTACACGCGTGTAGCGTAAATCTGCGTCTGGTTTGAACGCACAACTGAGTGTAAAAAACACTGGATCTCTCTCTGTGTGTGAATGAATGAGTTATATAGGGAATAGAACTCATGCACGCGGGAAGGATTAACACAGAATGTTGAAACAAGTTAAGCCAAGGGGGCGGGGCTATGTGACAAAGAGACAGGATATGCCATTGATGCTGCAGGACCAGAGCAGAAGTCCGCGGACCGGCTGCAATCTCCTCATGGACCGGTGCTGGTACACGGCCTATAGTTTGAGAAACACTCTCGCTCTCGCCCCCACCTTTGTAATTCGGTTACGTATACATCCGCGTTTAAAGATCAAAGGTGAAAGGTCGTCATAGCTTGTGTAGTGTAGACGCAGCTCCCAACCCAACTTTGAGAAGAGATTAACGGCAATAATTTGTTTTATCGCGCGATTAGAGTCTCACATTAACGCAGATAACGGCCCACAACTGATGATAATAGTTATAGTTATATTTTATAAAGAAGCATATAAACTGTGTAAGAAAAATAATACGTGTGGGGATATGAAAATATAAATAAAATTTAATATGAAAATATATGTGCAAGCAGCGATGACGGAGCCTCACTCTCTGGGAAAACAATAAATGGCGGACACATGCATTTAAGTGCTCATGTTCAATCAAAATCGTGCAATGTTTGCTATAGAAACGAGACATTTCTTCAGGGCTTTTTGGACATTTGAGAATGGTGGCATCAAGGCATACAGTTGGTTACACCAGCCGACAATTTAGAAGTGCCACCAAAAGAGTCATGGGATGAAAATAATAAATTTTTTATGATTTATTTTCATGATATATGAATGTGTTCTTAGGTCCTGTGCTGTTTAATAAACATAGTACACACAGATCTTTATAAAGCTGCTGCCCCTTTAAGACCGATTATACAAATATAGGACGAGTTTGGGAGGGCAATGACGCGAGTGAACCTCGGGAAAGCAGCCGGACCTGATGGGTTTCTGGCCATGTTCTTCAGTCCTGTGCTGATCAGTTTGCTGGTTTCTTTTCATCCATTTTTAATGAGTCTCTTACCATCGTTAGTTCTCACCTCCTTCAAAAAATCAGTCATCATCCCCGTGCCTAAGAAGAATAAATCTTCATCCAGTTGCCCTAACGTCAATAGTCATGAAGGTCTTTGAGGGAATGGTTAAAAACTACATTTGCTCCTCCATCCCAGATACTTTGGACCCTCTTCAGGTTTTCTATCACCCAATAAACCTCACCTCTGACGATCATCAGGATACGACCACAGCACACAGATGTGTCTTCTCCATTCTGCTGTAGCCTGGACTTAAACTGCTGGTCTCGTCTGGTCAGAGGAGAACTGGCCCTCCAACTGAGTCTGGTTTCTCCCAAGGTTCTCCATTTCTGTCACCGATGGAGTTTTGGTTTCCTTGCCACTGTCGCCTCTGGCTTGCTTAGCTGGGGTCACCTCATTTACAACGATATCGTTGATTTGATTGAATTTGAACGCACAGACACTTTTTAAAGTGAACAAAGAAGACATCAACGAATTGAAAATGAATGCACAGACACCATTAAACTAAACAGAGATAACATCCCTGAATTCAATAATGTATTGCCTTTAACTATCATTAAGCATTATGACACACGGTTTTACTAACTAATGTTGTTCAGCTGCTTTGATGCAATGTTTTTTGTCTAAAGCGCTTTAGAAATAAAGGTGACATAGACAAAGGTGACACTGATGATGCCATCTCCCATCCTGCACTCTTCTCTCACATACATGGACAACTATAACAGGAACTATGTAAGTCTGCCTTTTATCAGCTATAGCTTAGCTTTTAATACTATAGTCTCTATAAATCTAAAATCTAGCTTCCAAACTCATGGACCTTGGCCTGAATTCTTCAATCTGCAAATGGATTCTTGATTTCCTCATCGGAAGACCTCAAGTGATCAAAATAAGTCATGGCCTGATGGTTAGAGAGTTGGACTTGTAAGCAAAAAGTTGCAGGTTCGAATCCCTGGGCCAGCAGACAATGACTGAATCGTCCTTGAGCAAGACATCTTACCCCTGTTTACTCTGCAGTGATAAATAACAACTGCATTGTACTTTAAGTCACTTTGGATAAAAGTGTCTGCTAAATGAATAAATGTAAATGTAAATAGGCCAGTACACGTCCTACTCCATCACCCTGAACAAAGGAGCCCTACAGGGGTGTGTCCTGAGTCCCCTGTTCTACTCTCTCTACACACATGACTGCGTGTCTAAACACAGCTCCACATCTATTATGAATTTTGTTGACGATACTGGGATTCCGGCCCTCATTCACCACAATAATGAAACCACATACTTGGATGAGGTAGAGAAACTAACATCACGGTGCCAGATAAATTGTCTTTCTCTGAATGTGAAAAAAACTGAAGAGTGATTTTGGACTTCAGGAGGAGTCCGCAGCAGCCCTATACTCCTCTTATGATCAGTGGGCCCTCTGTGGAAACGGTCAGCAGCTTCAAGTTCCTTGGTGTAAATATTTCAGAGGACGTGACTTGGACTACACACATTCTAACTCCAGATAATAAAGCAAGGCAAAGACTATATTATCAGCGACAACTGAGGAAATTCAGGGTCATCAGCAATCCTGAAAATGTTCTTTTCAGGGGCAATAGAAAGTGTATTGACTCAGTGTATCCTAGTATGGGTTCAGCTCCAGTCATGACTGCAAAGCCCTGAAGAGATTTGTGCGCTTAGCTGACTGCTCTCCCCTCTCTGCGGGACATCTACCTAAAACGCTGCAAAAACAGAGCTGTTGAAATCATCAAGGACTCCACTCATCCCCAGTAACCATCTATTCACTTTTACCACTTGGTAAACGCTTCTGCTGCCTTCACTGCTGGTTACATCTGCTCTATATAATTCTGTATATGAAAAATAAAAAATCTTATCTTAACAGATGGTAACGCTTTAACCAGGAGACACCATACCTACATCAATGTGATTAGACATCATGCCTAAACATACAAATTATGTTTTATCAAAATCATTTGATGAATGCATTATATATGAGGCACTTCCTGTTTGCCGAATTCGCCATAAAGTTATGGCCTCCAGGCAGCGAATCTGTTATGCTTCGTTCACACCAGCTGCGAATTGACGTGGGTTGATGCGCTACATGCATGTAGTTTGGACGTTTGAACATTTAAGTTTGTTCGCTTCATTCGCGCATCCAATTCTGCTTAATTTGCATGTCCAACGGGATACGTGTTGGGGGAGGGGCTTCTGCCAGGGAAACACATCAGCATGTCGAAGGGAAAGTACATTTATTGTAAAATAAAGCGATTAAACTCTGTGCCAGCTTTAGTTATAGTCTCAATATGTGTATATAGATTTTTTTTCCTTACTGAATTTCTTCTAATAAATATTCCTTTTATTCCTGTCTTTGTAAAAGTATCATCTGTAATTATATAGCTTCAGGTTTCCACATACGGCCCTTATGTGCTTCTTTTACCCAAAGCAACCTGAATTGACAAATTTTTGAACTCCACCATTTGCGTCAAACGCGCCGTTTGTGCCACACCATTCACATGATTTGCGCCGCAGGAAATCTAATCGTGTCTCTGCATTTACTTTACATGTAAATGACTCGTGCCTCATCCTCCAAACGCGCCTGGTGTGACCACGGCATTAGAGATATTAGAAATCCCCTTGCAAATTATCATCCCAAATGTCTTGACATCATGTTAAGCCTCTCGCACCAATCTGATAAATTCCCTTGGAGGAATATTTAAAAGTTCAGGACATGCACTTTTCAAATAACCTAAAAAACTCACTTCCTGAAAGTGATTCAGCTTCATAAGATTTATACACGTACCAAGTCTCGTAAGTCTGCACCCATGTATGTGTGCGCTGTGCACAAAGATATTTTTTCCATTCTAGGCGGCGCTACAATGTCCCTCTGCCATGCCAGTGCCCCATCCTTTGTCCTGATTGCAGATTTTTTGAGCAGGCCCCAAAAGTCACTCGAAACATAAAAAGAAAAGGAAATTCTGAGGATTACAATCGAACTTTCGCACAACAAATAATATAAAAGCTATTATACAAGCAATGTTGGTTTTAATGAGAGTGAATTTCTGTTATTGCCTTGACCTCCATATTTGCATGACACTAACCCAGTTGAACATTTGTGGTTTGAAAAATAGATCACCAATTTTGTGCAAGAAAAAGAACAAAAGAATTGATTTGGCCAAAGAACCAGCACTAATGTGATAAGTGTTTTGTGTGTTTTTTTGTATGTTCAGCTGAAGTAGGCAGGAACGTGATGTTGACTAGCGGCTGTATCGTGGGTGCGTGCTGTCAGCTGAACACATGTGAAGTGATTCCAGAGAACACTGTGATCTACAGCTCTGAGTGTCTGAGACGCGTGCAGACTGAGAGGCCGCAGGTAATGTGTTTTACAGCTGAAGATAAACTTTGCAAATTAGACATTCTTTTAACCGTTACTTTTTTATTTAAAGCCTCAGACACTGCAGCTGGATTTTCTTATGAAGATTTTACCCAATTATCATCATCTTAAGAAAACCGTGAAGGGAAATTCCACTCCCGCGAGAAGCTGAGAGCAAAGTTACAAAATACAAAAGCACTCTATAAATGTAATGATTGTAGTGTATGTTCTCTGCATTTGTTTCCATGTTTTGGTTGATATGGTTTTGTAGTTTGGCTTGTAACATGTTGATGATATGTATCATGTCAACATTTTCTGTTGTTTATGTTAAACCTTATGTTTGCTCATGTTATCCAAACATTTACTTCCACAAAAAAACAAATTTAACCAGCTTCAATGCAAGTCCGCTTCTCATACAACAGTACTGTATATCATGTGCTAAAATTCATGCCTTCTTTTCTGAGCAGTTCTAATAAATGGACTCCAGAAGTAATACAGCATTTTTGATATTATTTCTAGTGAGCTGCCAGAGGCGAGTTTGGTGAGAATTGGTTTGGATTAGTTCACCTCTGACTGTTCACAGTGTCAAGCCTTTACAAGTTTTTTCTGTATGTTTTTAGATTTAGGCATTTAGCAGATGCTTTTATCCAAAGCAACTTACAAAGAATCAAGGAGACAAAGAAGCAGTAAATAGCGGAGGTAACAATAGTTGAACAAGTGCTACAATGAGAATACTATGTTACACAAGGCTATTTGAGCTATTTGTTTGTCATTGCCGTCCCAGTGAGGCTATTGTTGTGATAATGTACAAGGCGCATTCAGACACCAGTAGAGCTTTTAAACACAGTCACTTCCCAGTAACTCAGGAGAAGCATGTAACTCAATAACTTGAGTATTTAACACTCAAATAAGAAAAATTACACAGAGAACAAATCAATATATTTTAATATTATTTAATAAAAAGATCCTGCCTCATCTCTTTATTCTGTAAAGAAAGCTGTCTCTGCCCACCACATGAGAAAGCCGTCCTCTAAATATTGACTTGCAGATCAAGTGATTCCAGCGTAATTCTTTAGGTGCTTATCAGTTGGAAGATTTTTCCTTTTGCAACAACCAAATGTTAACAACCATATGTGAATCGTGACGTGTAAGTGTTCTGACCTTCAGATGCCACCCATCCGACCTGTAAATAACACATACACAATTGCTAAACATTTAATAAGATTTGCTAATGTACAGTCCATCTAATCTAAACGTGGATGCTATCCTGCAAATATAAGATACAACAACATCATCTACGTCATTCCTGTAGTTCAGTGGTTAGAGCATGCTCAGACAAGCATAAATCTGCTCAGACCTTGACGTGGCACTTTTCCAGGTCAAAGAATGTTTTTAATACATATGACTGTTATCGTGGAAATTTGTGCACACGATCGAATGTGTGCGTATGCTCATTTTAAAAATAAGGCCCTGGAGAAATAATTCATTTTTTTGATCTGAGAAAACACATTAAACACTGTAATGATTTTCAATATTTACCTTTAACCTGTTCAGGAATGAGACTGTATTTCATAAAAAATCTGTGCATGTACCATCATCACGTCTTGACCAAATAACATCAGTTTGGTGTCAGTGTCAATGAACTTAAAACCATTTTGTTGTAAATTACCAGCACTAATTGTTTCCATTAATCATCATCAATATTTTAAATATGTTTGAGTTTTTTTTTTATTTTTATTATATGGTATAGCATTTAGAAACTTAATTAAAAAAGGTTGACTCTGAATGATAAGAATGCATGATATATATATTCACACACATTTATTTTTTGTTGTATTGTATTTTGTTGCATTACTAAACATTTTCTCTGAGGTCTGGCTCACAGATTGATTTTGTTGCATTTTTATGGGATTTAGACACTTATTTTATTTATTTTAGGGTTAGCGTTAAACTGCCCAGAGAGAGAATGACATACTTAACTGACTGTGTGTCTTTACGTGTCATATAAATATAATATAAATATAAACATGAATGTTTTAAAATAAATAACTTGGAGACTCTTGTTCTGGGGTGACCTAATCTTCTTTTTCCTGAAAACTCTAAATATAAATCATCATTAAGAACTTACCATTGTGAATCAGGATTAGGATTTTTATTTCAAATATACTTTATGTTCTTGATCAAGTAACTTTGGGTTATCATTAAATATGAAATATCAGTTTAACAATATTCAAAAAAATCTTTGAACTCAATACATTATGGACCTTAAAACATTTTAACAGGAAGGTTGTTTCTAACTACTAGAGATTGAGTTAACATTAACGGTCCAAAAACTAGACTCTGTTTGGTTTACTGCCCTTTCTTACAGAAAGTGTCACTCATTTACTACTGTTGATTTAATTGTGCTAGTGAATAAAAATCACAATAACTTCATTAGTCTTTGCACTGTTAACTACTGATAATCGCAACCTGCTGGCAGTAAACGGGACAAAAATACTCTATGGACCCATCAGGACCCCTGGAGTTAACAAATTGGTTTCTTTCTGAGTATTATCTTAAGTCTAAGTGAGAACTGTTTGTATTGAGAATTAATGCAGTATCAGCCTAAACCATTTTCTGTTTTGTTTGAGAGTTGATATATCTAATTTATATTAAACACTTTTTTATTAATGAGAAAACATGTGTTACCTTCTGTTCTTACTGTCACTCATCATATATCATACACACGGCCCAATCCAATGGCAGGTGTGATGCAGTTTACATTTTTTTGTCCAGCAATACATTGTTTTATTCGTACATGCACTTGCGCCCATGGGTTTGCTGGTCAGGAGACAGTGTGCATTGATGTTATTTTGCTGTTTTCAGGCAATTGGATACAATTGTGACATTAACGAACTACAACCTGGTCTTATAGTAATGGTGTAGAATTGGTTTATTTATCCCTGTGGTGCAAGCACAAATGGCTTTTAAAGGCAATGGGAGATGGGATTCTGATTTGTTTACTGCACATTACTCCCAAAACACACCTTTAAACAGGGATGTAATGTACTTGCAGCCATTGTCCATTACTTGAACATTATAGACACATGCTTAAACAAAAGGTACAAAACTTGAACTTTTGTTGCAATATCTTTAAAACACTGTAACTATACCTTAAAAGAAGGAGCTGCTTTGCACTTTCGTTGCAATTCTTCAACACACTTGCTCCTGCACACTTTGTTCATAAATGGAAACTCATGGGTAGCATTGGAAAACACATCTATTCAAAATAACAAAACACATTGGGTGATAATAACACTTAGACACACAACTGCAAATACTTACAATATTGAACACCAATAGACCAGCCACAAAGAGGCCACAGTTGAGCTATTTTGAGAACTTTGCCAGCATGGAGGCAGGGAGAAAAAAAAGGTAAAGATGCACAAAAGAAAAATATTTTTTTTAGCTTAGAGATGGCACATATATGACTGACTGCATATATGATTTATTTCTGTGTTAATGTACTCCAATGTGCTTCAAGTTCACTCATTTTTGGATGTTATGAAAAATAAACATAAAAAATAAACATAATAAACATACATTTTTTTATTTCAACATCTATGTCACCTTAAGTTATAAAGCATTTTAGACAAAATATATTGCATCACAGCAGCTGAAAAACATTGTGTCTATAATGCAAAATGATATTGTTCCAAGATGGCGCCGAGCATGGCAGCCGTGTTGCGAGCTCCGCATAAACTTTGCAGTTTTTCGTTTGTATTACTTTCTTTTTGTTGTCCTATGTCCTATGGAGGTTGTTTGTTTAATTATTTAAGACAGAAAAACACTTCTAAATATAGGTACCTACATCGCGAATCGCGAACTGGACTGTGAGTTTCTGAACGCTGGCGCCTTGTTTACAGAAACCGCATCAGAACCCTTTGTCTGGGCTGCATGGACGCGACTGATTAAACACTGCTGGAAAAGAAGGAAGAGAGCCGGTGTCCTTGTCAGACTGAGGGGCCGTTCCCTCCGACCTCCTCTTTCTAGCATTCTACTGGCTAACGTTCAGTCACTGGACAACAAACTCTGTGAACTGCGGGCACATATCTCATTCCAACGAGAAATGCAGAAAATGTTTCTGCCTCACAGAAACATGGATGTCTGCAGAGGATGTCTGTAAATGAGGTGACCTCAACTAAGCAAGCCAGAGACGACAGTGGCAAGGAAACAAAACTCCATTGGCGACAGAATGGAAAACAACTTGGGAGAAACCAGGCTCAGTTGGGGAACCAGTTCTCCTCTGACCAGATGAATCCAGCATTCAAGTCCAGGCTGCAGCAGAGTCGAGAAGAATCATCTGTTTCCTGTGGTCTTATCCAGATGCTCGTCAGAGGCAAGGTCTTCTCAGGCGATTGGTATCCAGGGTGTACTTGTCCTGGTCTCTGCTATGTTTTAGGGCTGTAGAGGGCTTTTCTAGTTCCGGACTCACCATCTGGTCCAGATACATACTGACTCCGGCTTAATGCAATGTCCTGCTGATCCGGGTATAGCCTGACTCTTGTGGCTCAGGGGAAAGCTAGGCGCAGTTGGTGAGCCAGTTTTCTTTTGACTAGATTTAACCAGTAGGTCAATTCCTGGCTGCAGAAAAGTTGAGTAGAATCATCTTCTAGTCAATGTCAATGTCACCTTTATTTATATAGCGCTTTAGACAAAATACATTGCATCAAAGCAGCTTAACAACAATAATTAGTAAACTGTGTGTTATAATGCTTAATGTTAAAAGGCAATACATTATTGAATTCGGGGACGTTATCTCTGTTCAGTTTAATAGTGTCTGTGTATTCATTTTCTATTCGTTGATGTCTTCTTTGTTTACTTTAAAAAGTGTCTGTGCGTTCAAATTCAATCAAATCAACGATATCGTTGTAAATGAGGGGACCCTAACTTAGCAAGCCAGAGGAGACAGTGGCAAGGAAACCATAACTCCATCGGTGACAGAAATGGAGAAAAAAAGCTTGGGAGAAACCAGACTCAGTTGGGGGGCCAGTTCTCCTCTGACCAGACGAATCCATCAGTTTAAGTCCAGACTGCAGCAGAATGAAGAAGACACATCTGTGTGCTGTGGTCGTATCCTGATGATCGTCACAGACGAGGTCTCCGCAGGGAATTGGTATCCGTGGTGTTCTTGTACTGGACTTTGCTTTGTTCAAGGGCTGCAGAGGGCTTTTCTGGTTCTGGTCCAGAGAAGATTCATCTTTCTCATGTGGTCCCATTCTGATGGTCATCTGAGGCAAGGTCTTGCGAGGGATCTGCATCTGGGGTTCTAGCCCTCCTGGTTTCCGCTGTCCTTCCGGGCCCTAGGGGTCCTTTCTCCACAATCTGGTCTGGATACGCACTGGATCCTGGGGACTGCAATGCCATCTGATCTGGATACGCACTGGATCCTGGTGGCTCCGAAGAGCTCGGAAGGAGAGAGAAACAGACCAATATTAGCGTAGATGCCATTCTTCTACAGTTATAGCAAATATATTGTGTGTTGTGGAGAGTGTTCTCGGTTCCAGATTTCTTAAAAAAATGCAGCCTAATAATCCTTAAACGGATTTGGATATTAGAAGCATGTTAGTATTTATGTGTATCCCAGGCTAAAGAGATGGGTTTTTAATCTAGATTTGAACTGCAAGGGTGTATCTGCCTCCCGAACACTATTAGGTTAGTTATTCTACAGTTTAGTCATCAAGTAGGAAAAAGATCTGTTGCCGGCAGTTGATTTTGATATTCTAGGTATTATCAAATTGCTTGAGTTTTGAGGTGCTAAACCATTCAATAATAATAATATAAAATAATAATAATAATAATAATAAAATAATAACAATAAAATCTATATGATGTTTGATAGGGAGCCAGTGCAGTGTCGAAAGGACTAGAGTTTTATGGTCATACTTCCTGTTTCTTATAAGAACTCTTGCTGCAGCATTTTGGACTAACTGTAATAATCCAAGCTTGAGGTCATAAATGCATGGACTAACATTTCTGCATTTGATATTGAGAGCATAGGCCGTAATTTAGATATATTTTTGAGGTGAAAAAATGCTGATTTACAAAGGCTTGATGCGTGGTTTTCTAAGGAGAGATTTATCAAATAGCACACCCAAGTTCCTAACTGTTGATGAAAAGCTTACAGAGCAGCCGTCAAATCTTAGACATTTTTCTAAGTTGTTGCATGCAGAGTTTTTTATATAAAGTAAACTAGTGTGTTGCTGCAAATCTGAAAGTTGAACATAAATTCGATTCAACGTAGATGTGAATAGTTTATTTCCCAGAGTAATATCTTGTGTGCTTGTGTGTAAAGTTTTGCACAAAGTGTTCAAGCAATGGGCAAAAACTGTAAGTAATTTTTGTTGATTACTTTACTTTAGTATTACTATTTTAAGGGATCTGTACTTTTACTTTATTTTTACAGATTAATTTACCGTTTTAGTTACACTTTAGTACTCTTAATGCATGTAATTTTTTTACATTCCAACCCAATTTTTCATAATGTGTTAAATCTGGTAGAAACATATAGTTAGAGTTGCACATGCACTCTTCTAACATTGTGCAAACATTCATCTTAAGAACAGCTCAGAAAGATTTTCAGTTTAAGATTAGATCTGTATGTGAGGGCTTGGAGCTGCACTTTTGGTGTGAACTCAAGATTCTAGTCACACAATAAAAACTGGCTTTATCTACAATGGCTTGAAATATAAAGAGATGTTGAGAGAAGATGATGAGATACTGCAGGCATGTAAGATGCTCCCTCTGCCAACAAGATCTTCAGTGATAAGACATCATGCCAAGAACAAACTATAAATTCTATCAGATAAAGTTAGTAAAGAGACATAAAAAGTTGTTTTATCTAATGCTGTTCCAGAAGGAAACGTGTGCATGTGTTCTCTCTGTCTCTTTCTCTGACACAATGTAAATATTTCCTCTTGTCCCATCTCAGACTTTGCGCTTTAATTAGTTGTCAAGTTTGTTATGTTTGTTGTGTCAGATTTAAAGTTCACCCAAAAATTTTAATCCTGTCATAGTTTACTTGTCCTCATATAATTTAAAACCTTTATGCATTTTTCCTTCTGCAAAACACAAAAGAAGACATTTAAAAATGTTTGGGGAAACTTGCATTTAACTATCACTAACATGTGTTTGTATTTGATAACTTGTAAATGCATTCAATGATCTTAACTCATGTTTTATTCTTATTTTTAATAATATCTTAGCCCACGCTCGACTTTTGAACAGAAAAGATTGACTTTTGTAAAGAAACCGAATCTGAAACACAAAACATTATACTATTAAAATACAAATTTCTGGATTACTGTGTAAGTAAATTTGATTAAATTAGTAAATCAGGTTTGGAAACAGCACTGCTGGCAACCGCAAAGCTCTAAAAAGGGTCGTGCGAACTGCCAGCCACATCGTCGGAGGTGAGCTTCCCTCCCTCCAGGACATCTACACCAGGCGGTGCATAAAGAAATCCCGGAAGATCATCAGGGACTCCAGCCACCCATCTCACAGACTGCTCTCTATGCTGCCCTCAGGAAGACGTCTACGCAGCATCCGCTCCCGCACGAGTCCACTGAGGGATAGCTTTTTCCCTCAGGCTATCCGACTAGTGAACAATCAGAACTGATACACTCCCACACACAATATGTCACACACTGCACTTTAACGGCAAAGTTTAACACAGGACAGTATATACACACTGCACTTTATACAACAGCCTACCTCATCCATGCACAACTTGTTTACACTGTTACATTGTTTACATATGCAGAACGTGCACACTCTGTGTTTAGTGTTTAATGTTTTTCTCGTGCTAAATGTATGTATGTTGAATGTTTCGACTGTGTTGTCTATGGTACACTGTGTGTACTGACTATATGTATGTGCATATTGCACACTGTCTTATGTCTGCACTATATGTTACATGTTATTTGTTACATGTACTGCGCTGTTTTTGGAGCAAGCTCCTAAGAATTTCACTCACCAGGGCACATGTGCCGTGGTGATGTGACAATAAAAGTGAATTGAATTGAAATTAATAGTTCACGATCCCTCTGATATAATACATTTCTCTAGTTTATAAATATCTTCAAATTCACAAATCACAGTGTTAGCTTATTGCTTAAAGTTCTTCTTCTAGAGACAGTAAAAAAAAACATTTGTTTATTGAGATACAACAGATTTGGGGCTCAAAGCGTTTTACTGTCCCATGTAAAGGATCAGACAGAACACTCAGAATGGCCAAATTATTGTATGTCTGTGTCTCCTTCTGTAGCGTACAACCTGACCTGTGTCAATAATCTTTCGATTTAATGGTCTACTAAGGGTGAAACCTAGTGTTTCTATGATCTTTAACTCGTTTTAGTTGTCAAAATCTGTTTTATTGTCTTTTGTGCTGCCTTTTTTGTTGTCTTTAAAACACCTGAGTGTGATGACAATGAGTCAGCAAACAGGTCTTGTAAATAATAATGTTTAGAAACTTTGGAGGCGTTAGGGTTGTAGGGACCATACCTAAAATAAAGCATTATTATATAACTACTGTTGTGACAGTGCTGGATGGTTTGTCTACTTTGTCCCTATCTGTGCCTGTAGTGGGGCTTCAAGAGTGGGCACTTCATAGAAACTGCTCTGCTTTTGGTTGTTGAAGAGCTAAGACTGGCAAGAGCATCCCCAGGCCATCCGCTCTCATCCTGTTGGACCTTTCTGCAGCTTTCGATCCATCACATTCTTCTTTCGACATTCATGGCCATGGGCATCTCTTACACAGCACTCCAGTGGTTTCAGTCTTACCTCTCAGGTAGGTCCTGGAGAGGTGAAGTCTCGGAATCGCAAAATCTCAACACCGGTGTACCTCAGGATTCAGTGCTTGGGCCGCTGCTCTTCTCCATCTACATGATATCACTCGGATCTGTCATTCGGAAGCATGGCTTTTCCCATCACTGCTATGGGGACGACATGCAACTGCACTTAGTGTTCCATCCTGAAGACCAGACGCCATTGGCAACTGTCTCAGCATGCCTGAGTGACATCATTGTCTGGATAAGGGACCTCCATCTACAACTGAATCTTGCGAAATCTGAACTTTGTCATCTCCGCCGGCTGAAGATCCACCACAACCTCTCTTTCCGAATAGGACTGTCTTTCATAGTACCTTCCAGGCCGGCCAGAATCTAGTCCTGTCTAAGCTTGATGACTGCAACGCTCTACACGCTGAACTGCACTGCCGAACCTCTGCAGATGATTCATAATGCGGCTGCAAGAGTGATCTTCAAGGAACCTAAAAGAGCACACGTCACACCTCTCTTCATCAGGACTCTGGCTCCCAAAAGCCGCTCGCATCGAGTTCAAAGCTCTCCTCATCACCTACAAAACCACCTCAGGTTCAACATGCCATACCTGCATTCGCTGATACAGACGTATGTGCCTGCCAGATCCCTTCGCTCAGCAAATAATCGACGTCTGGTGGTGCCAAACCAAAAAGGTAAGAAATATCTCCCACGCACCATCTCTGGATCAATTCCACTATGGAATGGTCTGCCTGTTACAACACATCTGATAGACTCTGTCTCCATCCTCAAAAACCGTCTCAAAACCCATCTTTTCCGTTCACAACTAAGCCACAAATACACCTGCTTGACATCCTCACCCCCTTAAACCTACTAATAAACCTCCTTTGACATCCTCACTTTTCTATCAAAAAAATTATTTTTCCCCCGACACCTGGTACGTATGTTGTGCTTTTCTTTCTAGGATTGGCATCAATTTATCTTACGATTGTGTTGTAACCTCCTGTTGTAATACTTATTTTGTGAACCTCATTTTTAAGTAGCATTGGATAAAAGCATCAGCTAAATAACTTTTAATGTTATGTATATTTGGGTTAAATAAGGTTTTCTTGTTGAAAGCTGTCTGCACTTGGGTTCTGTCCCCACAATTCATGACATTGAAGAATTTAACCCTCTGGGGTCTGAGGATGGTTTTGGGCACTGAAGGAGTTTTGACATGTGCTGACATTTGTTCTTTTTTCAGTTGCTTATAAACATACAATTAGCTAAAGTCTGATATCACTGCATTCAACACAAACTGCGCTACAATAATGTGTAAGTAGAATGTATGTGCATGATTGTGTTTTTGAGAAAGCAACAATTATGCATGGTTCATAGAAAAATAGTTGTCTTATGTCACTGAAAAAAAGGCAATCAAACACAATCAAACATAATTAGAATATCTGTTACCAAGACTTTTGAGTTCTAGATCTTATAGCTTAGAGGTTTCCCTTCAAAATGATGTAAAAATCATCATGTTCAATCACTCTCAGAGAACAATATATTGCGTCAGGAAATATAATGTAACAATGCGACACACACCCAGGTCATATAAGCCTGCGGTGGACTTGAGGCCGAGGTTGTCTTTTGATAATGGTTCACAACCGACTATGTGTGGCATTGATCAAACTCATAAAGTGTCTCACTGGTAATACCAGGTATAAGGACAGCTACCCAACAAACCTGTAAAAACTGTGAATCCCTTAACTCATATTCTTCACCACTCTCTGTCATACACGAAGTGTTGGAAAGGTCCTATTGGACAACTGACCTGTGCTGAATTTTGGGATTATAACGAGCAATCTTACTTAGGGAATCTTTCATCCCGCCTTTTATTTGTTGTTGTTAATATGATCTTATTGACATCTGTAATGACTGCATGTTCTTTTATTTACATAATGGTTTTGTTAACAGTGATGTCGCGTTTGAGCAACATTAAACAGTCAAGGATGCAAACTCTGCCGTTTTCTCCATCACAGTTAATTACAATTAAAATTGTTCATTTTGCTGACACTTTTATCCAAATTGACTTACAGTATTATGCAGTAGTCAATCATCACTGTAGAGTGAACAGGAGTAAGGTGTCTTGCTCAAGGACGCTTCAGTCATTGTCTGCTGGCCCTGGGATTCGTATCTGCAACCTTCCGCTTTTTCTACATGTTGATATTTGATTATCTTTTTGTCTTGTGTGTTGAATTTATTGATTAAATAAAATATACAAGACAATGAATTAAGATTTAATAAGATTATAACAAAAAAACTATATATTACCTTATTTCCTAACAAGCACTTGGGATGAAGTCAATAATAAGTTAATAATAAGAATGATATAAAAACATTTATCAAATGAGTGTGACCTTGCTTGCTACATTTCTGGTGGAGGTAGCTTTAGTGTAGGGAAGCTTTATTTGATGTAGACTAACTGTTGGAAGCTTGCTAACACTGTATATAACAAAAACCAGAGTCAAAGAAAATATCGTTTACAGATTGCTTGTTCAAGCTTCTCTTAAGAAATCAAGTGTACATTTTCAGGGATTGTTCCAGTTCTCTCTAGACTATTAAAATAACTCCTGTGGCATCTCATGCATCGATAGGCTAAATGAAAAGCACGTAAAAAACAATATCATTTCTGTCTTCATTAAAACACGTAAACTCATGAAACTGCTCTACAAAAGAAGAGGTTTGAGGACTGGAGATCTGTCTCTTAATGCTAAAGAGATGTTTTAAAGTTAGCTATAAAGTGTTTCTTTCTCACAGGTGGAACACATGTTCACGGGCGTAGCTTAATCCGTACGATTAAAGCAAACAAAAGCAAAAGCAGCAGGAATCTTGTCTGCATAACAATCAGCTGGGAACAGAGACAATAACTGCAAGAAATCATCCTCAGGCAAAAACCAACATCTCTTGTTTGGCTTATTGTACTTCTTGCAATTGTTTTTTCCTGGTTGTGCTCTGTCATTATCTCATGACCCGTGATCCCTTGCTGAACCTCAAATTACCTGAGTCCTGGTGTTTAAAGTCATTTTTTACACACTGCTGTTACAGGATATTTCCTCACTGAGACTCATTTACCCATCAGAACTCGAATACAAACATGAAGTGAAGTGACGTGAAGTGTGGCCAAGTATGGTGTCCAGTACATGGAATTTGTGCTCTTGATTTAACCCATCCCAGTGTACACACACAATAAGTGAACACACACACTGTGAACACACACCCGGAGCAGTGGTCATGCAGTGGCGGCCGGGAAGCAGTGGGGGGACGGTGCCTTGCTAAAGGTGAGGTGAGACAGTTGTTGTATTCCTGCTGGTACAGAGTGTCAAACCAGCGACGTTGGGATCTCGAGTCCAACACTTGAACCACCAGGCCCCTGAAACAGGGGTGTCGTTAAAAACACAGAAAAACTGTTTATTGTTTAGAGGGCAGATGTTGTCTGGTGGTTTAAGTGTTTGACTCCTGATCTCAAGGTCTCCTCCAGCTTTAATATCATGACTAAGATGAATCCCTTGAGACAAACAACTTCACCACGTCTTCTCCCTGAGAACCACAGCATCACTGACTACTGATTCAGGAAAACAGTGGTGAACGTTTTTGGGAAAATGTTTTCTTTGAACAGTTAAATGTCAATGATCTAGTGTTAACATGACATTCAGGTCATCTTTGAGTGAAGAGAGACTACCAGGACCGGCTCTTATTTCAATAGAGTATAGTGTGCGAAGGTCTTTGGATCTGGAAGACATAGTCTCAGCATTTGCACAAGCCAAGACTCATAAGCAGCATTTCTTAAAGCGATGCATAATAATAGTAAAAATAGGCTTATAAGGAATTGCCTTCTCTGGGTAGGAGCCAAATACAACACTTCACTCACTGAACTTACAGTAGTAAGTTCAGTGAGTGAAGTGTTGTATTGGGCTCCTATTTTGTACAACGTTTATATTAAGTAATTTACAATATTTTATTCTATTTTTTATTTTATTAAATTATTGTTTAAATGTATATTTTAAAAAGAACAAGTTTTTCACGTTTTCATGTAAAAAATTTTTTTGTATTTCATACATTTGTCGTTGGTGTCAGATGTTTTGTTGGCGAACACTGGTCGTTAGGGCCCCCTAGGATTTTTTGCTTAGGGCCACACAGACTCTAGAATCATCTCTGTGTGTGCCAATGTCACCTTTATTTATATAGCGCTTTAAACAAAATACATTTCATCGAAGCAGCTGAACAACAATTTTCAATTCGTTGATGTCTTCTTTGTTTACTATAAAAGTGTCTGTGCATTCAAATTCAATCAAATCAACGATATCTTTGTAAATGAGGTGGACCCAAATCAGGCAATCAAACCAGGCTCAGTTGGGAGACCAGTTCTCCTCTGACCAGACGAATCCGTGGTGTTCTTGTCCTGGTCTTCGCTTTGTTCGAGGGCTGTAGAGGGCTATTCTAGTTCCGGACCCATCATCTTTTCGAGATATGTGTGTGTGTGTGTGTGTGTGTGTGTGTGTGTGTGTGTGTGTGTGTGTGTGTGTGTGTGTGTGTGTGTGTGTGTGTGTGTGTTTGTGTGTGCGTGCGTTCGTGAAAATAGAATAACACAATAATGCATAAGTTTTCCTTAAAAAGTGTATGTCAATGGCTGTCTGTGTCAGTCTGAGGTCATTTCAGAATACCTGCTCCTCACCTGAAGCCAATTTTTGCTCAATGTTAACTTATGTTTTTCAGTAACAGTGTGTTAAACTAATAAACATTTCATATAGGTCGCAGGAAATACGCTGTTAACTTTAGCTGAAGGACAAGCATCTTATCATCAACATAGGAAAATATATCTACTTTGAAATGACAGGATTCTCTATTAGTGTCTTATAAAAGTGTGTTGAGGTGGAGAAAAGTGTTTTTTGTGAATTAAAGAGACGTGCTAAAACAGGGAGTCTAGTGAGTTTGTTAACAGGAATGTCTTAATCTTAAGAGTTTATTTTCTTAATGCTGATGGTGATAAGAATCTTTTCTGTAGTTGCATATGAAAATCAACAATAACAAACTTTTCTATCTTGATTTGATTCTTAAGCTGGTGTGTTGCGTCTGTGGCAGTGCCTGCAGATAACTGATGATAATGTGTTTTTATCAAACACACGATTTATTTCCCATAACTGCTTGAGAGTTATTCACAGATAAACTTCTCTCTTTGGTGTGTCACAATCTGATCCGTTCATAAATC
>CM065668.1:945699-947983 GCA_033220385.1 Triplophysa yarkandensis | reverse complement strand
ACCCAAACACTCTAAACAACCCAAACACTCTAAACAACCCAAACACTCTAAACAACCCAAACACTCTAAATACCCCCAAACACTCTAAACACTCTAAACACCCCAAACATTCAAAACACCCCAAACATTCAAAACACCCCAAACATTCAAAACACCCTAAACACTCTAAACACCCCAAACACTCTAAACACCCCAAACACTCTAAACACCCCCAAACACTCTAAACAACCCAAACACTCTAAACACCCCAAATACTCTAAACAACCCAAACACTCTAAACACTCTAAACACCCCAAACACTCTAAACACCCCAAACACCATAAACACTCTAAACACCCCAAACACTCTAAACACTCTAAGCAACCCAAACACTTTAAACACCCCAAACACTCCAAACACCCCAAACACTCTAAACACCACAAACACTCTAAACACCACAAACACTCTAAACACCCAAAAACCCCAAACACCCCAAACACTCTAAACAACCCAAACACTCTTAACAATCCAAACACCCTAAACACCCCAAATACTCTAAACAACCCAAACACTCTAAACAACCCAAACACCATAAACACTTTAAACACCCCAAACACTCTAAACACCCCAAACACCCCAAACACTCTAAACACCCCAAACATCCTAAACACTCTAAACACCCCAAACACTATAAACACCCTAAACACCCCAAACACTCTAAACACCCCAAACACTCTAAACACCCCAAACACCAAAACACCCCCAAACACTCTAAACACTCTAAACACCCCAACACCCCGAATACTCTAAACACCCCAAACACTCTAAACACTCTAAACACCCCAAACACCCCAAACACTCTAAACACCCCAAACACCCCAAACACTCTAAACACCCCAAACACTCTAAACACCCCAAACACTCTAAACACCCCAAACACTCTAAACACCCCAAACATTCTAAACACCCCGAATACTCTAAACACCCCAAACACCCCAAACACTCTAAACACTCTAAACACCCCAAACACTCTAAACACTCTAAACACTCTAAACACCCCAAACACTCTAAACACCCCAAACACCATAAACACTCTAAACACCCCAAACACCATAAACACTCTAAACACCCCAAACATTCTAAACACTCTAAACAATATAAACACCCTAAACACCCCAAACACTCTAAACACCCCAAACATTCTAAACACCCCAAACATTCTAAACACCCCGAATACTCTAAACAGCCCAAACACTCTTAACACTCTAAACACCCTTAACACCCTAAACACTCTAAACACTCTAAACACCCCAAACACTCTAAACACCCCAAACACTCTAAACACCCCAAACACTCTAAACACCCCAAACACCATAAACACTCTAAACACCCCAAACACCATAAACACTCTAAACACCCCAAACATTCTAAACACTCTAAACACCATAAACACCCTAAACACCCCAAACACTCTAAACACCCCAAACACCATAAACACTCTAAACACCCCAAACATTCTAAACACTCTAAACACCATAAACACCCTAAACACCCCAAACACTCTAAACACCCCAAACATTCTAAACACCCCAAACATTCTAAACACCCCAAACACCCCAAACACTCTAAACACCCCAAACACTCTAAACACCCCAAACACCATAAACACTCTAAACACCCCAAACACCATAAACACTCTAAACACCCCAAACACCATAAACACTCTAAACACCCCAAACACTCTAAACACCCCAAACACCCCAAACACTCTAAACACCCCAAACACCATAAACACTCTAAACACCCCAAACACTCTAAACACCCCAAACACCATAAACACTCTAAACACCCCAAACACCATAAACACTCTAAACACCCCAAACACCATAAACACTCTAAACACCCCAAACACTCTAAACACCCCAAACACCATAAACACTCTAACACCCCAAACACTCTAAACACCCCAAACACCATAAACACTCTAAACACCCCAAACACTCTAAACACCCCAAACACTCTAAACACCCCAAACACCATAAACACCCCAAACACCATAAACACTCTAAACACCCCAAACACTCTAAACACCCCAAACACCATAAACACTCTAAACACCCCAAACATTCTAAACACCCCAAACATTCTAAACACCCCAAACACCCCAAACACTCTAAACACCCCAAACACTCTAAACACCCCAAACACCATAAACACTCTAAACACCCCAAACACCATAAACACTCTAAACACCCCAAACACCATAAACACTCTAAACACCCCAAACACTCTAAACACCCCAAAC
>CM065668.1:933199-940699 GCA_033220385.1 Triplophysa yarkandensis | reverse complement strand
GTTCAGATGTGTTCAGTTGTGTTCTGTTCAGTTGTGTTCTGTTCAGTTGTGTTCAGTTGTGTTCTGGTAATCAGAAGGTTGTTGGTTTGAATCTCAGTGTCAGCAGATAATAACTGAAGTGTTCTTGAAGACATCTTACACCTGTTTACTCTACAGTGACTCTACAGTGATAATATAATACTGTAAGATACTTTGGATAAAAGCATCTGCCAAATGAATAAATGTAAATGTAAATGTAAAAAGCACTATATTGTGCATGTTCATCAAAGGCTACAAACTCTTATCTCTGTACATATCTTCAGTGTAAATCTTCACAGCGTGATCTCCTCCGTCCAGAACCATCAGAGTCTGTGGATGAGTCCCACAGGTCGTATCAGTCCTCATCAGTGGGGTTAACACGGGTGTTATCTGGGCCTTTCCCAAACTCCACACCGTTCCCTTCTGTGTGTCCCCCACAATCACATCTCCACTTCTGTCAAAGATCACACAAGACATGAAGATCTTCAGCCCCAACCCATCCACCTGCGTCAAAACCACAAAATCATTATTAAAGATCTTTAAATATGAGTTTCTCTCAAACTTCCCACGATGCTCCACAGCCGCCACGTTTCCTGATACTCCACACCACGCCACAGAGCGTGGACACGTCAGGTGTTTCACCACCGCTCTGTGGACTAACACTTCACCACCACTGAAGTCCAACACCAGAAGGTTTAGAGTTCCCAACCAAGATCAACATCAACACCCCGCGGCAGTTTAAAACACTCCCGGATGGTCACTACGGGACATCCTCGGGTATCAGAGATTGTAACCGCCGTCTCCTGCATCTGCGACCAGCACATGTCCGTTTGAAACCACGGCCACGACGAGCGGATGACAGACATCCGGAGGGCCGTGGCCATAACACCCAAAACTGTCCAAACACGACCCTTGAGGTGTAAAGACGCACACCCTGCTTTCACCATCATGCACCAGCACAACCTGTCCGATCTATCCCACACGGGTTCAGAATCGCCCCCAAATGCTGAATGTAGACCCCAGGCCTTCAGTCCGGTTTCTGTCTGAACGGGGAACAGATGGCCTGAGATAACCCAGCGAGGTCGTGAGCTCCTGAAGATCAGCCTGAGCTCCACATTCAGAGGTTCTGCCCACACACTCGGTTCTCTACAGAACAGAGACGCCAGCGTCTGGATGAGACAGGGCATTCACACACATCTGACACAGCACGTGTCCACAGGGAAGGTTACGGGCCGTACGGTCTTTTGTCTGAACCGTGAAGCTCTCGAAACACACTTCACACTCCCGCAGGTTCACACGGAGCTCTGTGCGAACTTCTTCAGCTCTAACGTGAGATGAATTCCATGTGTTCATCATACTTCTGATGCTGGGCTAGAGAAACAGGCCTAAGACAGGCTGAAGGAGGGCCATCACATCATCATGTGACTGCTGGCATCATCTGAAGGTGTGTGGTGGCCTCAGCTGGTGAAAGAGAAAATCACACAAACACAGGAAGAAATGTGTTGTTAAAGGGAAAGAACATGTTTAAAAACTATATCTCAGGTTTATTGTTCATTTGCTCTAATCTGTTCTTCCTCAGTGGAACACAAAATAATACTTTTAAAAAGGGATTTTTATTCCATCAATGGTTGTAAATGATATTCAGTGTTGTTTGGTTTTCAACATTTATTCAACATATCAAATAAGAAAGTGTGTCGTTCAGCCTGAATAAATAATAAAAGAGTCCCTTTAATTCAAACTTTATATTTATTTTTGATTTTTCATGACCCAGACATGTCCTACATTAATGCAATTTAAAAATTCTATTGTAAGTCGCTTTGGATAAAAGCGTCTGCTAAATGACAAAATGTAAATGTAAATGTAAAATCCTTCACAACAACACAATAAATGGCTTATATAATATATGTTAAGTGTGATATCACAACCTTTGCTGATCAAACATGGTTGTGTGTGTTGCAGGATCCCAAGACATCATCTGAGAACATGTTTTGCGTGTCTGTGTTTTCTGGCGTATTTCTATCTGGGTTTGGAACTTGATGCGCTTTTGTCTGTACGAGATCTGCTTGTTGTGAAGTTTTGTGCTGACACAAACATCTATCAGGAACTCTTTAGTGATCACTCCTGCACTGTCCAGAAGACGTCAAGATTTATGATGATAAGACAACAGTTAAAGAAAATGTTCTCATATCTTATAATGTATGTTTTTGTGTTTGGTTTGAACCCGCTATAATAAATACAGCAACAATCATTATGAGATACAGATGATATTTAATCTTTATATTTATGGAGTATAATTCTTTGCACACAAACAGAAGTGATGTACTGCAGATGTACAGTTCAGTCTGACGCAAAAGGATGTTCACTTCACAGAAAAGACAAACACTGATTTTACGCTTACAGTTTACATGAAGTGTCATACAGGAAGAAAAGGCATCTCAACTTTCACAGTGGCACCCACACAAACACACAATCTCTCTCTCTCTCTCTCTCTCTCTCTCTCTCTCTCTCTCTCTCTCTCTCTCTCTCTCTCTCTCTCTCTCTCTCTCTCTCTCTCTCTCTCTCTCTCTCTCTCTCTCTCTCTCTCTCTCTCTCTCTCTCTCTCTCTCTCTCTCTCTCTCTCTCTCTCTCTCTCTCTCTCTCTCTCTCTCTCTCTCTCTCTCTCTCTCTCTCTCTCTCTCTCTCTCTCTCTCTCTCTCTCTCTCTCTCTCTCTCTCTCTCTCTCTCTCTCTCTCTCTCTCTCTCACATGTCCAGGCACACGGTCACACACAGACTTTACTATTCTAAAAAAGCATATTGGCAAATGTGTATGTGGATTCAGTTTCATCTGAACCATCTGCATTGAGAAGATAAAGGAGAGACATCTTAAGAACGCACAAAATAACAACAATGCAACTGAAGACACATGCAGGCACACCAGTCAGATAAGAAATGAATATGTTCATCCAAAAAGGCTTGAATACTGCAGTAAAACTGTGTCGTCGACATCATGACAACGCATGCAAGACAACCGGAACCCTGGCATAAAATAACTCAAAACAAACATAATGACATGAAAGTATCACTGGAGCGATGCTAAAAACCACGTGCTTCTGTCACATCTGAGTCAATTCATCCTCTCTGTAGAGCAGCGTAATCCGATTCAACTACATTCACTGAACAACAGGCGTGATGAATACTGGCCAAAAATACCGAACCATGTCATCTACTAGTCAACATGAACATTGAGTTTTACTGGAAATGATGACCTGTCGTTACTGAAGGAAAATGGAACACGTTACTTTATTAAAGCAACTCTGTGTGTTACTTTGGTGAATGGATAAACTCTTTATTACTCTGTAGTATTTAATAGTATTTGTCTATGTGGGTGACGTAACTTTGGTCTTTCCAAACCGTTAGTACTCTTATTATACACATAAAGAGGATTTACTGTTGTAAACTGAAGCATATGGTATTATAGAACTGTAGTATATTATAGTAACTTTACTTTAGTACTCCTTTATAGCATTAAGTGTAGTAAATACTGTAAAATCCTATGGTAAGGTTTAAAAACCAACCATGTGTTATTTCCGTTTACAATATTATACTACAGCACAGAATTTATTACAGTATTTTTTCACATAGGTGACATTACGAAACAAATCTAGAGCAGCACATGATATCAGCAGTTGGGTCAATTGAACACGTCAAAGTTAGTTAAAAAAATATTTACTCATGTGACCAGAAGACGAAGAGATATATATACGAATCATTCTCAATAAGACCAGGAACATGCAGTAAAAGAAATAAAAGTGAGATTAAGAAATACGATCACTTCATGTTATCTTTCAACAGTGTGATCTTACATCATAAACTATTTATAGAAACATTTTGATATCATTGACAATATTTGAAATGATGGATATAATGTACAGTTGAAAAAGTGTGAGAAGAGTTAGTGTGAAGAGCAAACACACAAACCCACACACTATTAAATCATCAGAGATTATTTACAGCGCTCAGACGAAGTCTCCATCCAAACACTGGACGTACGGTTCTCACATCAGCGATTACAATTTCTGAAACGTTTGGACCAAACCTGAGATGATCTCACCCTCAGTCATGTGACTTTACCTTCATTTACAAGAGTGATATAAATGTGCAAAAATTCTCCGTCCGTTTTGCTTTTCTGATCAGTGAACACTCATTTGTCCACACCATTGATGCTTTTCTGATTTTCAGAATCCTTCACTTTTCTTCTAATTGTGGATGTTGTGTTTTCAATCTCAAACTCCCCTAAAACACAACACAAATCTTTCATGTTTCTATATTTTAGTCAATGAGATTTTATCTATGTACAGTCAATTAAAGACAAGCGTGTTGTGTAGTTTTGTCATGAATGTTTTTTTACCTTTGCATTCAGAAACACCATCAGTTTCTTCGGAGTAAAAACTGTCCTCACACTCAGAGAAACTCTGAAGAAACACAACATTACATGAGTTATACAGCAAGTATAAAGTTTACAGCAGCAATATTATATATATTTCATCTAAATGTATTTCTATGAAATTATATTCTTGTAAAGCAGCTTTAACTTAAAAATGTAAATACATTTTATAAGTAAAGACATTTGAAAAATCAGTATAGGGAAAGGTATACATGATATGAAATAAATGAAATGATTATAAACATGAAAATGAGGCACAAGAGTTTTAACATGAATTAAAGTTATTTTAGAATTTATAACATTAAAATAATCTGTTTACTGAAGTCAAATTAAATATTAGCCTAAACATAGTGGAAAAATTAAAAAAACAAAAAAAAACATTTTAAAAATAGTTAAAATTAAAAGTAAAATAGTTAAAAGTTAAAGTTTAAATTCTGAACATATCTAAATATTTGTAGTAAATATAAGTGAAATGCAAAATATGGAAGCAATTAATACTACTACACTTATTACAGTATATTTCAGTATTATAAATTAATAAATATAGTAAATTGATAAACAGTCATATATAATTGCATATACTCTACCATAGTAAACATTAATATACACTTCTGAAACATTTACATTTAGCTGACGCTTTTTTAACAGTATTTTACTATATAAATGCTGTGAGTAAAGTGGTTTACTTTAAATTCAAAAATAATATATTTTGTAAAAGTTTAATCTTACTTTTTCTCTGGGTCCATAGTTCTCAGCGTACCAGACCATACCATACAGACACAGAAACGTGATGAAGGCCTTTAGAAAAACAGACATTCAAATAATACATCAGAATCTTCTGTCTTAAGAAATCCCGCATTCGTTTGAAAAAATGACATGAGACTAACTCACCAAACACAAGAGCCACAAAATCACATAGAGAACCTGTGTCTTAGAAAACAAGTCT
This sequence comes from Triplophysa yarkandensis, assembly GCA_033220385.1. NCBI lineage: Eukaryota > Metazoa > Chordata > Actinopteri > Cypriniformes > Nemacheilidae > Triplophysa > Triplophysa yarkandensis. Next base: position 935,311 of record CM065668.1, on the reverse strand, counting down.
TGTCCGAACTTAATGCACGCTAAAGCTTCCAGGAAAGCAATGGCCCTGTGTGAGAGACAGAGAAGGTTATTCTTTCAGATGATTCAGACTCAGGCATGACAAAAAACTAATCATATGTTGTAACGGCATGAGAATGTTATTTCATTTCAGCAGGAAAGATGAAGTTTGTCATTCTTTGTGTTGAACATTAGAATCACAAAGCATTAAAACATCAAACAGAATGTGTTTCCCTCCCACCAATAAACACAATGCAAATGTATTATATAAGTACATTTCATATACAAAAACCTAAACAAATCACTTTCAGAAATACTTTTGTACTTGTATTTGCAATTAATACCAAACACAAATAAGGAGTGCTTATTAAAAGGTTAAACAATTAGATAATAAATCAAATAGATTTGAAATGTGTACAAAAAAGAATAAAACTCAAATAATAAAAGTAAAATACAGGTAAATCCATGAGTTTCACTTTTCAAACAATTCCACAACTTCTTATTAGAGAATCAAATAGAAATGATGTATAAATATGTTTTATTTTGTGTTAAATCTTGGTTGTTGGATTGATGGCTTAAATCATTTATAATAAGTAATATGTTAATATGTTTTCTTAAATATAATTAAAGTAAATTAATGTTCATGGAAGGGCAATTTCCCAAATATATAGTGTGTGTGATTGTGCGTGCATGCGTGCGTGCGTGGAAACACTAAGCGTTCAGAAAATACAATAACAGCAGAGATCAGCTAACATTAGGTTTAAATTCAGCGTTTAAAGAGCAGATAACATCTAACATAGATGTCTAGTGACAGTTTAACAAGGCCTTTTTAAAGAGTGCAGTATGTAGGTCATTGTGTGAATTGTGATGTGTGTGAAATGATAAGAAATAATTTGGTGAAGCCGAGCGCAGTGGAACTGAAGGGTTTGTGGTTTAACGTTCGGTCAACAGCGTCTAAACTTTAGAACCTTTCACCTTCAACTGTTTCTATTCAAACCTCAAACAAACTCAAACACACAATCTCAATAATATCACAACATTCAGAGACTCACCCGAACACCCAACACTGCGTCCCCACACGCTTACACTGCGTGTCTGTCAGATACGCATAATACTGCCTGTGTGAGAAAACACAAATATTTCTAAGAAAAACATAATCCCATAATAACTGTAGATCCTCCAGATAAAATGTGTTCTTACCGTACAGTAGGAGCAGTGATGATACCAACGAACAGAATCCTGCACCAGCTGAGAGCATGGCATGCTGGGAACACAAAGATGTGCTTCAGGAAGAAAGTGTTTAACTCCGTCAACTTGAGAAAGAAAAAGATTATTTTACACAATAGAACCATTAAAGATATAGAGTAAAAATCACTCAGAATTTTTTGTTGAAATGAAAATACTGATAGTAAATAGATTTGATTTGCAGTTATGTAATTCAAGATAAATTTAAGTAAAAACCCCAAAGTATTCTTTTGGATCAAGGGAAGAGTTCGGGTCGATGGAGAGATGCTGGAAAACTGTCTTAACAACACCTGAATAATGATTGACAGGAGTTTAAGGTCCGAATCCCTCCATACTTCAGTATAACCCTAACGCTAACATGACAAGAGAATACTCGGAGATTCTCGTAAACTGTAAAAACTAAGTGCTCTTTAATCTCATGAAATAAATGACTAAAGCGTCTTCTTAAGATACGTGTTTATGATTCAGCATGTCTGAAATGTAAAATACAATATGTGTTCATCTATATAAACAGGCTGATGGTGAGAATGTGAAGATTTCTGGTTTAAACGATAAAAGATGATTACAGATGGAATTCATGTGTGAACTCATGTGGTCATGCTCTGTTTGTGAAGTGTCCTTCAAATCCTTTTCTTTCAAACACATTTCGCGACTGTTTCAATGACTGAGCGGACCAGCTTCTCTCTCACACAATAGTGAATAAAGAGCGTTCTTTCATCGTCATGACAACGGGTCGGGGCGAGGGGCATCTACGAGAGACTGACCCACAATCATTCTCTAAACAAGCAAACACAATACCATCTGCACCCATACGACACCACAATGCAAATGTAAAACAGCTAAATGTATTTAATGCATTCGTTGAGATTTA
>CM065668.1:875699-925699 GCA_033220385.1 Triplophysa yarkandensis | reverse complement strand
GAATCACATGAACGCTCAATCACTGAGAATCACATGAACGCGCAATCACTGACACTCACATGAACGCGCAATCACTGAGAATCACATGAACGCTCAATCACTGAGACTCACATGAACGCTCAATCACTGAGAATCACATGAACGCGCAATCACTGAGAATCACAAGAACGCTCAATCACTGAGAATCACATGAACGCGCAATCACTGACACTCACATGAACGCGCAATCACTGAGAATCACATGAACGCTCAATCACTGAGACTCACATGAACGCTCAATCACTGAGAATCACATGAACGCGCAATCACTGACACTCACATGAACGCGCAATCACTGAGAATCACATGAACGCTCAATCACTGAGACTCACATGAACGCTCAATCACTGAGAATCACATGAACGCGCAATCACTGAGAATCACAAGAACGCTCAATCACTGAGACTCACATGAACGCTCAATCACTGAGAATCACATGAACGCGCAATCACTGAGACTCACATGAACGCGCAATCACTGAGAATCACATGAACGCACAATCACTGAGAATCACATGAACGCGCAATCACTGACACTCACCTGAACGCGCAATCACTGAGAATCACATGAACGCTCAATCACTGACACTCACCTGAACGCGCAATCACTGACACTCACATGAACGCGCAATCACTGAGAATCACATGAACGCGCAATCACTGAGAATCACATGAACGCGCAATCACTGACACTCACATGAACGCGCAATCACTGACACTCACATGAACGCGCAATCACTGAGAATCACATGAACGCGCAATCACTGAGAATCACATGAACGCGCAATCACTGAGAATCACATGAACGCTCAATCACTGAGACTCACAAGAACGCTCAATCACTGAGACTCACATGAACGCGCAATCACTGAGACTCACATGAACGCGCAATCACTGAGAATCACATGAACGCGCAATCACTGAGAATCACATGAACGCGCAATCACTGAGAATCACATGAACGCGCAATCACTGAGAATCACAAGAACGCGCAATCACTGAGACTCACATGAACGCTCAATCACTGAGAATCACATGAACGCGCAATCACTGAGAATCACATGAACGCTCAATCACTGAGAATCACATGAACGCTCAATCACTGACACTCACAAGAACGCTCAATCACTGAGACTCACATGAACGCTCAATCACTGAGAATCACATGAACGCGCAATCACTGAGAATCACATGAACGCTCAATCACTGAGAATCACATGAACGCTCAATCACTGACACTCACATGAACGCTCAATCACTGAGACTCACATGAACGCTCAATCACTGAGAATCACATGAACGCGCAATCACTGAGAATCACATGAACGCTCAATCACTGAGACTCACAAGAACGCTCAATCACTGAGACTCACATGAACGCGCAATCACTGAGACTCACATGAACGCGCAATCACTGAGAATCACATGAACGCGCAATCACTGAGAATCACATGAACGCGCAATCACTGAGAATCACATGAACGCGCAATCACTGAGAATCACAAGAACGCTCAATCACTGAGACTCACATGAACGCTCAATCACTGAGAATCACATGAACGCGCAATCACTGAGAATCACATGAACGCTCAATCACTGAGAATCACATGAACGTGCAATCACTGAGAATCACATGAACGCGCAATCACTGACACTCACATGAACGCGCAATCACTGAGAATCACATGAACGCTCAATCACTGAGAATCACATGAACGCTCAATCACTGAGAATCACATGAACGCGCAATCACTGAGAATCACATGAACGCTCAATCACTGAGAATCACATGAACGCGCAATCACTGAGAATCACATGAACGCTCAATCACTGAGAATCACATGAACGCTCAATCACTGAGAATCACATGAACGCGCAATCACTGAGAATCACATGAACGCGCAATCACTGAGAATCACATGAACGCTCAATCACTGAGAATCACATGAACGTGCAATCACTGAGAATCACATGAACGCGCAATCACTGACACTCACATGAACGCGCAATCACTGAGAATCACATGAACGCTCAATCACTGAGAATCACATGAACGCTCAATCACTGAGAATCACATGAACGCGCAATCACTGAGAATCACATGAACGCTCAATCACTGAGAATCACATGAACGCGCAATCACTGAGAATCACATGAACGCTCAATCACTGAGAATCACATGAACGCTCAATCACTGAGAATCACATGAACGCGCAATCACTGAGAATCACATGAACGCGCAATCACTGAGAATCACATGAACGCGCAATCACTGAGAATCACATGAACGCGCAATCACTGAGAATCACATGAACGCGCAATCACTGAGAATCACATGAACGCTCAATCACTGAGAATCACATGAACGCTCAATCACTGAGAATCACATGAACGCGCAATCACTGAGAATCACATGAACGCGCAATCACTGAGAATCACATGAACGCGCAATCACTGAGAATCACATGAACGCTCAATCACTGAGAATCACATGAACGCGCAATCACTGAGAATCACATGAACGCTCAATCACTGAGAATCACATGAACGCGCAATCACTGAGAATCACATGAACGCGCAATCACTGAGAATCACATGAACGCGCAATCACTGAGAATCACATGAACGCTCAATCACTGAGAATCACATGAACGCTCAATCACTGAGAATCACATGAACGAGCAATCACTGAGAATCACATGAACGCGCAATCACTGAGAATCACATGAACGCTCAATCACTGAGAATCACATGAACGCGCAATCACTGACACTCACATGAACGCGCAATCACTGAGACTCACATGAACGCTCAATCACTGACACTCACATGAACGCTCAATCACTGACACTCACATGAACGCGCAATCACTGAGAATCACATGAACGCGCAATCACTGACACTCACATGAACGCTCAATCACTGACACTCACATGAACGCGCAATCACTGAGAATCACATGAACGCGCAATCACTGAGAATCACATGAACGCGCAATCACTGACACTCACATGAACGCTCAATCACTGAGAATCACATGAACGCGCAATCACTGAGAATCACATGAACGCGCAATCACTGACACTCACATGAACGCGCAATCACTGAGAATCACATGAACGCTCAATCACTGAGAATCACATGAACGCGCAATCACTGACACTCACATGAACGCGCAATCACTGAGACTCACATGAACGCTCAATCACTGACACTCACATGAACGCTCAATCACTGACACTCACATGAACGCGCAATCACTGAGAATCACATGAACGCGCAATCACTGACACTCACATGAACGCTCAATCACTGAGAATCACATGAACGCTCAATCACTGAGACTCACATGAACGCGCAATCACTGAGAATCACATGAACGCTCAATCACTGACACTCACATGAACGCTCAATCACTGAGAATCACATGAACGCTCAATCACTGACACTCACATGAACGCGCAATCACTGAGAATCACATGAACGCTCAATCACTGAGAATCACATGAACGCGCAATCACTGAGAATCACATGAACGCTCAATCACTGAGAATCACATGAACGCTCAATCACTGACACTCACATGAACGCGCAATCACTGAGACTCACATGAACGCTCAATCACTGACACTCACATGAACGCGCAATCACTGAGAATCACATGAACGCTCAATCACTGAGAATCACATGAACGCTCAATCACTGAGAATCACATGAACGCTCAATCACTGACACTCACATGAACGCTCAATCACTGACACTCACATGAACGCGCAATCACTGAGAATCACATGAACGCTCAATCACTGAGAATCACATGAACGCTCAATCACCGAGAATCACATGAACGCTCAATCACTGACACTCACATGAACGCGCAATCACTGAGAATCACATGAACGCTCAATCACTGAGAATCACATGAACGCTCAATCACTGAGACTCACATGAACGCTCAATCACTGAGAATCACATGAACGCTCAATCACTGACACTCACATGAACGCGCAATCACTGAGAATCACATGAACGCTCAATCACTGAGAATCACATGAACGCTCAATCACTGACACTCACATGAACGCGCAATCACTGAGAATCACATGAACGCGCAATCACTGAGAATCACATGAACGCTCAATCACTGAGAATCACATGAACGCTCAATCACTGACACTCACATGAACGCGCAATCACTGAGAATCACATGAACGCTCAATCACTGAGACTCACATGAACGCGCAATCACTGAGAATCACATGAACGCTCAATCACTGAGAATCACAAGAACGCGCAATCACTGAGAATCACATGAACGCTCAATCACTGAGACTCACATGAACGCGCAATCACTGAGAATCACATGAACGCGCAATCACTGAGAATCACAAGAACGCTCAATCACTGAGAATCACATGAACGCTCAATCACTGAGAATCACATGAACGCGCAATCACTGAGAATCACATGAACGCGCAATCACTGAGAATCACATGAACGCTCAATCACTGAGAATCACATGAACGCGCAATCACTGACACTCACATGAACGCGCAATCACTGAGAATCACATGAAGGCGCAATCACTGACACTCACATGAACGCGCAATCACTGACACTCACATGAACGCGCAATCACTGACACTCACATGAACGCTCAATCACTGAGAATCACATGAACGCTCAATCACTGAGACTCACATGAACGCTCAATCACTGACACTCACATGAACGCGCAATCACTGACACTCACATGAACGCTCAATCACTGACACTCACATGAACGCGCAATCACTGAGAATCACATGAACGCTCAATCACTGAGAATCACATGAACGCGCAATCACTGAGAATCACATGAACGCTCAATCACTGAGAATCACATGAACGCTCAATCACTGACACTCACAAGAACGCTCAATCACTGAGAATCACATGAACGAGCAATCACTGAGAATCACATGAACGCTCAATCACTGAGAATCACATGAACGCTCAATCACTGACACTCACAAGAACGCTCAATCACTGAGACTCACATGAACGCTCAATCACTGAGAATCACATGAACGCGCAATCACTGAGAATCACATGAACGCTCAATCACTGAGACTCACAAGAACGCTCAATCACTGAGACTCACATGAACGCGCAATCACTGAGACTCACATGAACGCGCAATCACTGAGAATCACATGAACGCGCAATCACTGAGAATCACATGAACGCGCAATCACTGAGAATCACATGAACGCGCAATCACTGAGAATCACAAGAACGCTCAATCACTGAGACTCACATGAACGCTCAATCACTGAGAATCACATGAACGCGCAATCACTGAGAATCACATGAACGCTCAATCACTGAGAATCACATGAACGTGCAATCACTGAGAATCACATGAAAGCGCAATCACTGACACTCACATGAACGCGCAATCACTGAGAATCACATGAACGCTCAATCACTGAGAATCACATGAACGCTCAATCACTGAGAATCACATGAACGCGCAATCACTGAGAATCACATGAACGCTCAATCACTGAGAATCACATGAACGCGCAATCACTGAGAATCACATGAACGCTCAATCACTGAGAATCACATGAACGCTCAATCACTGAGAATCACATGAACGCTCAATCACTGACACTCACATGAACGCTCAATCACTGACACTCACATGAACGCTCAATCACTGAGAATCACATGAACGCGCAATCACTGAGAATCACATGAACGCTCAATCACTGACACTCACATGAACGCTCAATCACTGAGACTCACATGAACGCTCAATCACTGAGAATCACATGAACGCGCAATCACTGACACTCACATGAACGCGCAATCACTGACACTCACATGAACGCGCAATCACTGAGAATCACATGAACGCGCAATCACTGACACTCACATGAACGCGCAATCACTGACACTCACATGAACGCGCAATCACTGACACTCACATGAACGCGCAATCACTGACACTCACATGAACGCGCAATCACTGAGAATCACATGAACACGCAATCACTGAGAATCACATGAACGCTCAATCACTGAGAATCACATGAACGCGCAATCACTGAGAATCACATGAACGCGCAATCACTGACACTCACATGAACGCGCAATCACTGACACTCACATGAACGCGCAATCACTGACACTCACATGAACGCGCAATCACTGAGAATCACATGAACGCGCAATCACTGAGAATCACATGAACGCGCAATCACTGAAAATCACATGAACGCTCAATCATTGAGAATCACATGAACGCGCAATCACTGAGAATCACATGAACGCGCAATCACTGAGAATCACATGAACGAGCAATCACTGAGAATCACATGAACGAGCAATCACTGAGAATCACATGAACGCGCAATCACTGACACTCACATGAACGCGCAATCACTGACACTCACATGAACGCGCAATCACTGAGAATCACATGAACGCTCAATCACTGAGAATCACATGAACGAGCAATCACTGAGAATCACATGAACGAGCAATCACTGAGAATCACATAAACGAGCAATCACTGAGAATCACATGAACGCGCAATCACTGACACTCACATGAACGCGCAATCACTGAGAATCACATGAACGCTCAATCACTGAGAATCACATGAACGAGCAATCACTGAGAATCACATGAACGAGCAATCACTGAGAATCACATGAACGCGCAATCACTGACACTCACATGAACGCGCAATCACTGACACTCACATGAACGCGCAATAACTGAGAATCACATGAACGCGCAATCACTGACACTCACATGAACGCGCAATCACTGAGAATCACATGAACGCGCAATCACTGACACTCACATGAACGCGCAATCACTGAGAATCACATGAACGCGCAATCACTGAGAATCACATGAACGCGCAATCACTGACACTCACATGAACGCGCAATCACTGAGAATCACATGAACGCGCAATCACTGACACTCACATGAACGCGCAATCACTGACACTCACATGAACGCTCAATCACTGACACTCACATGAACGCTCAATCACTGAGAATCACATGAACGCGCAATCACTGAGAATCACATGAACGCGCAATCACTGACACTCACATGAACGCTCAATCACTGAGAATCACATGAACGCGCAATCACTGAGAATCACATGAACGCGCAATCACTGACACTCACATGAACGCGCAATCACTGAGAATCACATGAACGCGCAATCACTGACACTCACATGAACGCGCAATCACTGAGAATCACATGAACGCGCAATCACTGAGAATCACATGAACGCGCAATCACTGACACTCACATGAACGCGCAATCACTGACACTCACATGAACGCGCAATCACTGAGAATCACATGAACGCGCAATCACTGACACTCACATGAACGCGCAATCACTGAGAATCACATGAACGCGCAATCACTGAGAATCACATGAACGCGCAATCACTGACACTCACATGAACGCGCAATCACTGACACTCACATGAACGCGCAATCACTGAGAATCACATGAACGCGCAATCACTGACACTCACATGAACGCGCAATCACTGAAACTCACATGAACGCGCAATCACTGACACTCACATGAACGCGCAATCACTGAGAATCACATGAACGCGCAATCACTGAGAATCACATGAATGCGCAATCACTGAGAATCACATGAACGCGCAATCACTGAGAATCACATGAACGCGCAATCACTGACACTCACATGAACGCGCAATCACTGAGAATCACATGAACGCGCAATCACTGACACTCACATGAACGCGCAATCACTGACACTCACATGAACGCGCAATCACTGACACTCACATGAACGCGCAATCACTGACACTCACATGAACGCGCAGTCACTGACACTCACATGAACGCGCAATCACTGACACTCACATGAACGCGCAATCACTGAGAATCACATGAACGCGCAATCACTGAGAATCACATGAACGCGCAATCACTGACACTCACATGAACGCGCAATCACTGACACTCACATGAACGCGCAATCACTGACACTCACATGAACGCGCAATCACTGACACTCACATGAACGCGCAATCACTGAGAATCACATGAACGCGCAATCACTGACACTCACATGAACGCGCAATCACTGACACTCACATGAACGCGCAATCACTGAGACTCACATGAACGCGCAATCACTGACACTCACATGAACGCGCAATCACTGACACTCACATGAACGCGCAATCACTGACACTCACATGAACGCGCAATCACTGACACTCACATGAACGCGCAATCACTGACACTCACATGAACGCGCAATCACTGAGAATCACATGAACGCGCAATCACTGAGAATCACATGAACGCGCAATCACTGAGAATCACATGAACGCGCAATCACTGAGAATCACATGAACGCGCAATCACTGACACTCACGTGAATGCGCAATCACTGACACTCACATGAACGCGCAATCACTGAGAATCACATGAACGCGCAATCACTGAGAATCACATGAACGCGCAATCACTGAGAATCACATGAACGCGCAATCACTGAGAATCACATGAACGTGCAATCACTGAGACTCACATGAACGCGCAATCACTGAGAATCACATGAACGCGCAATCACTGAGAATCACATGAACGCGCAATCACTGAGAATCACATGAACGCGCAATCACTGAGAATCACATGAACGCGCAATCACTGAGAATCACATGAACGCGCAATCACTGAGAATCACATGAACGCTCAATCACTGAGAATCACATGAACGCTCAATCACTGAGAATCACATGAACGCGCAATCACTGAGAATCACATGAACGCGCAATCACTGAGAATCACATGAACGCGCAATCACTGAGAATCGCATGAACGCGAAATCACTGAGAATCACATGAACGCGCAATCACTGAGAATCACATGAACGGGCAATCACTGAGAATCACATGAACGCGCAATCACTGAGAATCACATGAACGCTCAATCACTGAGAATCACATGAACGCGCAATCACTGAGAATCACATGAACGGGCAATCACTGAGAATCACATGAACGCGCAATCACTGAGAATCACATGAACGCGCAATCACTGAGAATCACATGAACGCGCAATCACTGACACTCACATGAACGCGCAATCACCGAGAATCACATGAACGCTCAATCGCTGAGAATCACATGAACGCGCAATCACTGACACTCACATGAACGCTCAATCACTGAGAATCACATGAACGCTCAATCACTGAGAATCACATGAACGCGCAATTACTGACACTCACATGAACGCTCAATCGCTGAGAATCACATGAACGCGCAATCACTGACACTCACATGAACGCTCAATCACTGAGAATCACATGAACGCTCAATCACTGAGAATCACATGAACGCGCAATCACTGAGAATCACATGAACGCGCAATCACCGAGAATCACATGAACGCGCAATCACTGAGAATCACATGAACGCGCAATCACTGAGACTCACATGAACGCGCAATCACTGACACTCACATGAACGCGCAATCACCGAGAATCACATGAACGCTCAATCACTGAGACTCACATGAACGCGCAATCACTGACACTCACATGAACGCGCAATCACCGAGAATCACATGAACGCTCAATCACTGAGACTCACATGAACGCTCAATCACTGACACTCACATGAACGCGCAATCACCGAGAATCACATGAACGCTCAATCACTGACACTCACATGAACGCGCAATCACTGAGAATCACATGAACGCGCAATCACTGAGAATCACATGAACGCGCAATCACTGAGAATCACATGAACGCGCAATCACTGAGAATCACATGAACGCGCAATCACTGACACTCACATGAACGCGCAATCACTGACACTCACATGAACGCGCAATCACTGAGAATCACATGAACGCGCAATCACTGAGAATCACATGAACGCGCAATCACTGAGAATCACATGAACGCGCAATCACTGAGAATCACATGAACGCGCAATCACTGAGAATCACATGAACGCGCAATCACTGAGAATCACATGAACGCGCAATCACTGAGAATCACATGAACGCGCAATCACTGAGAATCACATGAACGCGCAATCACTGAGAATCACATGAACCCTCAATCACTGAGAATCACATGAACGCGCAATCACTGAGAATCACATGAACGCGCAATCACTGAGAATCACATGAACGCGCAATCACTGAGAATCACATGAACGCGCAATCACTGAGAATCACATGAACGCGCAATCACTGAGAATCACATGAACGCTCAATCACTGAGAATCACATGAACGCGCAATCACTGAGAATCACATGAACGCGCAATCACTGAGAATCACATGAACGCGCAATCACTGAGAATCACATGAACGCGCAATCACTGAGAATCACATGAACGCGCAATCACTGACACTCACATGAACGCGCAATCACTGAGAATCACATGAACGCGCAATCACTGACACTCACATGAACGCGCAATCACTGAGAATCACATGAACGCGCAATCACTGAGAATCACATGAACGCGCAATCACTGAGAATCACATGAACGCGCAATCACCGAGAATCACACGAACGCGCAATCACTGAGAATCACATGAACGCGCAATCACTGAGAATCACATGAACGCGCAATCACTGAGAATCACACGAACGCGCAATCACTGAGAATCACATGAACGCGCAATCACTGAGAATCACACGAACGCGCAATCACTGAGAATCACATGAACGCGCAATCACTGAGAATCACATGAACGCGCAATCACTGAGAATCACATGAACGCGCAATCACTGAGAATCACACGAACGCGCAATCACTGAGAATCACATGAACGCGCAATCACTGAGAATCACACGAACGCGCAATCACTGAGAATCACATGAACGCGCAATCACTGAGAATCACATGAACGCGCAATCACTGAGAATCACATGAACGCGCAATCACTGAGAATCACATGAACGCGCAATCACTGAGAATCACATGAACGCTCAATCACTGAGAATCACATGAACGCGCAATCACTGAGAATCACATGAACGCTCAATCACTGAGAATCACATGAACGCGCAATCACTGAGACTCACATGAACGCGCAATCACTGAGAATCACATGAACGCACAATCACTGAGAATCACATGAACGCGCAATCACTGACACTCACCTGAACGCGCAATCACTGAGAATCACATGAACGCTCAATCACTGAGACTCACATGAACGCGCAATCACTGAGAATCACATGAACGCACAATCACTGACACTCACATGAACGCTCAATCACTGAGAATCACATGAACGCTCAATCACTGACACTCACCTGAACGCGCAATCACTGACACTCACATGAACGCGCAATCACTGAGAATCACATGAACGCGCAATCACTGAGAATCACATGAACGCGCAATCACTGACACTCACATGAACGCGCAATCACTGAGAATCACATGAACGCGCAATCACTGAGAATCACATGAACGCGCAATCACTGAGACTCACATGAACGCGCAATCACTGAGAATCACATGAACGCACAATCACTGAGAATCACATGAACGCGCAATCACTGACACTCACCTGAACGCGCAATCACTGAGAATCACATGAACGCTCAATCACTGACACTCACCTGAACGCGCAATCACTGACACTCACATGAACGCGCAATCACTGACACTCACCTGAACGCGCAATCACTGAGAATCACATGAACGCTCAATCACTGACACTCACCTGAACGCGCAATCACTGAGACTCACATGAACGCGCAATCACTGAGAATCACATGAACGCGCAATCACTGAGAATCACATGAACGCGCAATCACTGAGAATCACATGAACGCGCAATCACTGAGAATCACAAGAACGCTCAATCACTGAGACTCACATGAACGCTCAATCACTGAGAATCACATGAACGCGCAATCACTGAGAATCACATGAACGCTCAATCACTGAGAATCACAAGAACGCTCAATCACTGAGAATCACATGAACGCGCAATCACTGAGAATCACATGAACGCGCAATCACTGACACTCACATGAACGCGCAATCACTGACACTCACATGAACGCTCAATCACTGACACTCACCTGAACGCGCAATCACTGACACTCACATGAACGCGCAATCACTGAGAATCACATGAACGCTCAATCACTGAGACTCACATGAACGCTCAATCACTGAGAATCACATGAACGCGCAATCACTGAGAATCACAAGAACGCTCAATCACTGAGACTCACATGAACGCTCAATCACTGAGAATCACATGAACGCTCAATCACTGAGACTCACATGAACGCTCAATCACTGAGAATCACATGAACGCTCAATCACTGAGAATCACATGAACGCGCAATCACTGACACTCACATGAACGCGCAATCACTGAGAATCACATGAACGCTCAATCACTGAGACTCACATGAACGCTCAATCACTGAGAATCACATGAACGCGCAATCACTGAGAATCACAAGAACGCTCAATCACTGAGAATCACATGAACGCGCAATCACTGACACTCACATGAACGCGCAATCACTGAGAATCACATGAACGCTCAATCACTGAGACTCACATGAACGCTCAATCACTGAGAATCACATGAACGCGCAATCACTGACACTCACATGAACGCGCAATCACTGAGAATCACATGAACGCTCAATCACTGAGACTCACATGAACGCTCAATCACTGAGAATCACATGAACGCGCAATCACTGAGAATCACAAGAACGCTCAATCACTGAGACTCACATGAACGCTCAATCACTGAGAATCACATGAACGCGCAATCACTGAGACTCACATGAACGCGCAATCACTGAGAATCACATGAACGCACAATCACTGAGAATCACATGAACGCGCAATCACTGACACTCACCTGAACGCGCAATCACTGAGAATCACATGAACGCTCAATCACTGACACTCACCTGAACGCGCAATCACTGACACTCACATGAACGCGCAATCACTGAGAATCACATGAACGCGCAATCACTGAGAATCACATGAACGCGCAATCACTGACACTCACATGAACGCGCAATCACTGACACTCACATGAACGCGCAATCACTGAGAATCACATGAACGCGCAATCACTGAGAATCACATGAACGCGCAATCACTGAGAATCACATGAACGCTCAATCACTGAGACTCACAAGAACGCTCAATCACTGAGACTCACATGAACGCGCAATCACTGAGACTCACATGAACGCGCAATCACTGAGAATCACATGAACGCGCAATCACTGAGAATCACATGAACGCGCAATCACTGAGAATCACATGAACGCGCAATCACTGAGAATCACAAGAACGCGCAATCACTGAGACTCACATGAACGCTCAATCACTGAGAATCACATGAACGCGCAATCACTGAGAATCACATGAACGCTCAATCACTGAGAATCACATGAACGCTCAATCACTGACACTCACAAGAACGCTCAATCACTGAGACTCACATGAACGCTCAATCACTGAGAATCACATGAACGCGCAATCACTGAGAATCACATGAACGCTCAATCACTGAGAATCACATGAACGCTCAATCACTGACACTCACATGAACGCTCAATCACTGAGACTCACATGAACGCTCAATCACTGAGAATCACATGAACGCGCAATCACTGAGAATCACATGAACGCTCAATCACTGAGACTCACAAGAACGCTCAATCACTGAGACTCACATGAACGCGCAATCACTGAGACTCACATGAACGCGCAATCACTGAGAATCACATGAACGCGCAATCACTGAGAATCACATGAACGCGCAATCACTGAGAATCACATGAACGCGCAATCACTGAGAATCACAAGAACGCTCAATCACTGAGACTCACATGAACGCTCAATCACTGAGAATCACATGAACGCGCAATCACTGAGAATCACATGAACGCTCAATCACTGAGAATCACATGAACGTGCAATCACTGAGAATCACATGAACGCGCAATCACTGACACTCACATGAACGCGCAATCACTGAGAATCACATGAACGCTCAATCACTGAGAATCACATGAACGCTCAATCACTGAGAATCACATGAACGCGCAATCACTGAGAATCACATGAACGCTCAATCACTGAGAATCACATGAACGCGCAATCACTGAGAATCACATGAACGCTCAATCACTGAGAATCACATGAACGCTCAATCACTGAGAATCACATGAACGCGCAATCACTGAGAATCACATGAACGCGCAATCACTGAGAATCACATGAACGCTCAATCACTGAGAATCACATGAACGTGCAATCACTGAGAATCACATGAACGCGCAATCACTGACACTCACATGAACGCGCAATCACTGAGAATCACATGAACGCTCAATCACTGAGAATCACATGAACGCTCAATCACTGAGAATCACATGAACGCGCAATCACTGAGAATCACATGAACGCTCAATCACTGAGAATCACATGAACGCGCAATCACTGAGAATCACATGAACGCTCAATCACTGAGAATCACATGAACGCTCAATCACTGAGAATCACATGAACGCGCAATCACTGAGAATCACATGAACGCGCAATCACTGAGAATCACATGAACGCGCAATCACTGAGAATCACATGAACGCGCAATCACTGAGAATCACATGAACGCGCAATCACTGAGAATCACATGAACGCTCAATCACTGAGAATCACATGAACGCTCAATCACTGAGAATCACATGAACGCGCAATCACTGAGAATCACATGAACGCGCAATCACTGAGAATCACATGAACGCGCAATCACTGAGAATCACATGAACGCTCAATCACTGAGAATCACATGAACGCGCAATCACTGAGAATCACATGAACGCTCAATCACTGAGAATCACATGAACGCGCAATCACTGAGAATCACATGAACGCGCAATCACTGAGAATCACATGAACGCGCAATCACTGAGAATCACATGAACGCTCAATCACTGAGAATCACATGAACGCTCAATCACTGAGAATCACATGAACGAGCAATCACTGAGAATCACATGAACGCGCAATCACTGAGAATCACATGAACGCTCAATCACTGAGAATCACATGAACGCGCAATCACTGACACTCACATGAACGCGCAATCACTGAGACTCACATGAACGCTCAATCACTGACACTCACATGAACGCTCAATCACTGACACTCACATGAACGCGCAATCACTGAGAATCACATGAACGCGCAATCACTGACACTCACATGAACGCTCAATCACTGACACTCACATGAACGCGCAATCACTGAGAATCACATGAACGCGCAATCACTGAGAATCACATGAACGCGCAATCACTGACACTCACATGAACGCTCAATCACTGAGAATCACATGAACGCGCAATCACTGAGAATCACATGAACGCGCAATCACTGACACTCACATGAACGCGCAATCACTGAGAATCACATGAACGCTCAATCACTGAGAATCACATGAACGCGCAATCACTGACACTCACATGAACGCGCAATCACTGAGACTCACATGAACGCTCAATCACTGACACTCACATGAACGCTCAATCACTGACACTCACATGAACGCGCAATCACTGAGAATCACATGAACGCGCAATCACTGACACTCACATGAACGCTCAATCACTGAGAATCACATGAACGCTCAATCACTGAGACTCACATGAACGCGCAATCACTGAGAATCACATGAACGCTCAATCACTGACACTCACATGAACGCTCAATCACTGAGAATCACATGAACGCTCAATCACTGACACTCACATGAACGCGCAATCACTGAGAATCACATGAACGCTCAATCACTGAGAATCACATGAACGCGCAATCACTGAGAATCACATGAACGCTCAATCACTGAGAATCACATGAACGCTCAATCACTGACACTCACATGAACGCGCAATCACTGAGACTCACATGAACGCTCAATCACTGACACTCACATGAACGCGCAATCACTGAGAATCACATGAACGCTCAATCACTGAGAATCACATGAACGCTCAATCACTGAGAATCACATGAACGCTCAATCACTGACACTCACATGAACGCTCAATCACTGACACTCACATGAACGCGCAATCACTGAGAATCACATGAACGCTCAATCACTGAGAATCACATGAACGCTCAATCACCGAGAATCACATGAACGCTCAATCACTGACACTCACATGAACGCGCAATCACTGAGAATCACATGAACGCTCAATCACTGAGAATCACATGAACGCTCAATCACTGAGACTCACATGAACGCTCAATCACTGAGAATCACATGAACGCTCAATCACTGACACTCACATGAACGCGCAATCACTGAGAATCACATGAACGCTCAATCACTGAGAATCACATGAACGCTCAATCACTGACACTCACATGAACGCGCAATCACTGAGAATCACATGAACGCGCAATCACTGAGAATCACATGAACGCTCAATCACTGAGAATCACATGAACGCTCAATCACTGACACTCACATGAACGCGCAATCACTGAGAATCACATGAACGCTCAATCACTGAGACTCACATGAACGCGCAATCACTGAGAATCACATGAACGCTCAATCACTGAGAATCACAAGAACGCGCAATCACTGAGAATCACATGAACGCTCAATCACTGAGACTCACATGAACGCGCAATCACTGAGAATCACATGAACGCGCAATCACTGAGAATCACAAGAACGCTCAATCACTGAGAATCACATGAACGCTCAATCACTGAGAATCACATGAACGCGCAATCACTGAGAATCACATGAACGCGCAATCACTGAGAATCACATGAACGCTCAATCACTGAGAATCACATGAACGCGCAATCACTGACACTCACATGAACGCGCAATCACTGAGAATCACATGAAGGCGCAATCACTGACACTCACATGAACGCGCAATCACTGACACTCACATGAACGCGCAATCACTGACACTCACATGAACGCTCAATCACTGAGAATCACATGAACGCTCAATCACTGAGACTCACATGAACGCTCAATCACTGACACTCACATGAACGCGCAATCACTGACACTCACATGAACGCTCAATCACTGACACTCACATGAACGCGCAATCACTGAGAATCACATGAACGCTCAATCACTGAGAATCACATGAACGCGCAATCACTGAGAATCACATGAACGCTCAATCACTGAGAATCACATGAACGCTCAATCACTGACACTCACAAGAACGCTCAATCACTGAGAATCACATGAACGAGCAATCACTGAGAATCACATGAACGCTCAATCACTGAGAATCACATGAACGCTCAATCACTGACACTCACAAGAACGCTCAATCACTGAGACTCACATGAACGCTCAATCACTGAGAATCACATGAACGCGCAATCACTGAGAATCACATGAACGCTCAATCACTGAGACTCACAAGAACGCTCAATCACTGAGACTCACATGAACGCGCAATCACTGAGACTCACATGAACGCGCAATCACTGAGAATCACATGAACGCGCAATCACTGAGAATCACATGAACGCGCAATCACTGAGAATCACATGAACGCGCAATCACTGAGAATCACAAGAACGCTCAATCACTGAGACTCACATGAACGCTCAATCACTGAGAATCACATGAACGCGCAATCACTGAGAATCACATGAACGCTCAATCACTGAGAATCACATGAACGTGCAATCACTGAGAATCACATGAAAGCGCAATCACTGACACTCACATGAACGCGCAATCACTGAGAATCACATGAACGCTCAATCACTGAGAATCACATGAACGCTCAATCACTGAGAATCACATGAACGCGCAATCACTGAGAATCACATGAACGCTCAATCACTGAGAATCACATGAACGCGCAATCACTGAGAATCACATGAACGCTCAATCACTGAGAATCACATGAACGCTCAATCACTGAGAATCACATGAACGCTCAATCACTGACACTCACATGAACGCTCAATCACTGACACTCACATGAACGCTCAATCACTGAGAATCACATGAACGCGCAATCACTGAGAATCACATGAACGCTCAATCACTGACACTCACATGAACGCTCAATCACTGAGACTCACATGAACGCTCAATCACTGAGAATCACATGAACGCGCAATCACTGACACTCACATGAACGCGCAATCACTGACACTCACATGAACGCGCAATCACTGAGAATCACATGAACGCGCAATCACTGACACTCACATGAACGCGCAATCACTGACACTCACATGAACGCGCAATCACTGACACTCACATGAACGCGCAATCACTGACACTCACATGAACGCGCAATCACTGAGAATCACATGAACACGCAATCACTGAGAATCACATGAACGCTCAATCACTGAGAATCACATGAACGCGCAATCACTGAGAATCACATGAACGCGCAATCACTGACACTCACATGAACGCGCAATCACTGACACTCACATGAACGCGCAATCACTGACACTCACATGAACGCGCAATCACTGAGAATCACATGAACGCGCAATCACTGAGAATCACATGAACGCGCAATCACTGAAAATCACATGAACGCTCAATCATTGAGAATCACATGAACGCGCAATCACTGAGAATCACATGAACGCGCAATCACTGAGAATCACATGAACGAGCAATCACTGAGAATCACATGAACGAGCAATCACTGAGAATCACATGAACGCGCAATCACTGACACTCACATGAACGCGCAATCACTGACACTCACATGAACGCGCAATCACTGAGAATCACATGAACGCTCAATCACTGAGAATCACATGAACGAGCAATCACTGAGAATCACATGAACGAGCAATCACTGAGAATCACATAAACGAGCAATCACTGAGAATCACATGAACGCGCAATCACTGACACTCACATGAACGCGCAATCACTGAGAATCACATGAACGCTCAATCACTGAGAATCACATGAACGAGCAATCACTGAGAATCACATGAACGAGCAATCACTGAGAATCACATGAACGCGCAATCACTGACACTCACATGAACGCGCAATCACTGACACTCACATGAACGCGCAATAACTGAGAATCACATGAACGCGCAATCACTGACACTCACATGAACGCGCAATCACTGAGAATCACATGAACGCGCAATCACTGACACTCACATGAACGCGCAATCACTGAGAATCACATGAACGCGCAATCACTGAGAATCACATGAACGCGCAATCACTGACACTCACATGAACGCGCAATCACTGAGAATCACATGAACGCGCAATCACTGACACTCACATGAACGCGCAATCACTGACACTCACATGAACGCTCAATCACTGACACTCACATGAACGCTCAATCACTGAGAATCACATGAACGCGCAATCACTGAGAATCACATGAACGCGCAATCACTGACACTCACATGAACGCTCAATCACTGAGAATCACATGAACGCGCAATCACTGAGAATCACATGAACGCGCAATCACTGACACTCACATGAACGCGCAATCACTGAGAATCACATGAACGCGCAATCACTGACACTCACATGAACGCGCAATCACTGAGAATCACATGAACGCGCAATCACTGAGAATCACATGAACGCGCAATCACTGACACTCACATGAACGCGCAATCACTGACACTCACATGAACGCGCAATCACTGAGAATCACATGAACGCGCAATCACTGACACTCACATGAACGCGCAATCACTGAGAATCACATGAACGCGCAATCACTGAGAATCACATGAACGCGCAATCACTGACACTCACATGAACGCGCAATCACTGACACTCACATGAACGCGCAATCACTGAGAATCACATGAACGCGCAATCACTGACACTCACATGAACGCGCAATCACTGAAACTCACATGAACGCGCAATCACTGACACTCACATGAACGCGCAATCACTGAGAATCACATGAACGCGCAATCACTGAGAATCACATGAATGCGCAATCACTGAGAATCACATGAACGCGCAATCACTGAGAATCACATGAACGCGCAATCACTGACACTCACATGAACGCGCAATCACTGAGAATCACATGAACGCGCAATCACTGACACTCACATGAACGCGCAATCACTGACACTCACATGAACGCGCAATCACTGACACTCACATGAACGCGCAATCACTGACACTCACATGAACGCGCAGTCACTGACACTCACATGAACGCGCAATCACTGACACTCACATGAACGCGCAATCACTGAGAATCACATGAACGCGCAATCACTGAGAATCACATGAACGCGCAATCACTGACACTCACATGAACGCGCAATCACTGACACTCACATGAACGCGCAATCACTGACACTCACATGAACGCGCAATCACTGACACTCACATGAACGCGCAATCACTGAGAATCACATGAACGCGCAATCACTGACACTCACATGAACGCGCAATCACTGACACTCACATGAACGCGCAATCACTGAGACTCACATGAACGCGCAATCACTGACACTCACATGAACGCGCAATCACTGACACTCACATGAACGCGCAATCACTGACACTCACATGAACGCGCAATCACTGACACTCACATGAACGCGCAATCACTGACACTCACATGAACGCGCAATCACTGAGAATCACATGAACGCGCAATCACTGAGAATCACATGAACGCGCAATCACTGAGAATCACATGAACGCGCAATCACTGAGAATCACATGAACGCGCAATCACTGACACTCACGTGAATGCGCAATCACTGACACTCACATGAACGCGCAATCACTGAGAATCACATGAACGCGCAATCACTGAGAATCACATGAACGCGCAATCACTGAGAATCACATGAACGCGCAATCACTGAGAATCACATGAACGTGCAATCACTGAGACTCACATGAACGCGCAATCACTGAGAATCACATGAACGCGCAATCACTGAGAATCACATGAACGCGCAATCACTGAGAATCACATGAACGCGCAATCACTGAGAATCACATGAACGCGCAATCACTGAGAATCACATGAACGCGCAATCACTGAGAATCACATGAACGCTCAATCACTGAGAATCACATGAACGCTCAATCACTGAGAATCACATGAACGCGCAATCACTGAGAATCACATGAACGCGCAATCACTGAGAATCACATGAACGCGCAATCACTGAGAATCGCATGAACGCGAAATCACTGAGAATCACATGAACGCGCAATCACTGAGAATCACATGAACGGGCAATCACTGAGAATCACATGAACGCGCAATCACTGAGAATCACATGAACGCTCAATCACTGAGAATCACATGAACGCGCAATCACTGAGAATCACATGAACGGGCAATCACTGAGAATCACATGAACGCGCAATCACTGAGAATCACATGAACGCGCAATCACTGAGAATCACATGAACGCGCAATCACTGACACTCACATGAACGCGCAATCACCGAGAATCACATGAACGCTCAATCGCTGAGAATCACATGAACGCGCAATCACTGACACTCACATGAACGCTCAATCACTGAGAATCACATGAACGCTCAATCACTGAGAATCACATGAACGCGCAATTACTGACACTCACATGAACGCTCAATCGCTGAGAATCACATGAACGCGCAATCACTGACACTCACATGAACGCTCAATCACTGAGAATCACATGAACGCTCAATCACTGAGAATCACATGAACGCGCAATCACTGAGAATCACATGAACGCGCAATCACCGAGAATCACATGAACGCGCAATCACTGAGAATCACATGAACGCGCAATCACTGAGACTCACATGAACGCGCAATCACTGACACTCACATGAACGCGCAATCACCGAGAATCACATGAACGCTCAATCACTGAGACTCACATGAACGCGCAATCACTGACACTCACATGAACGCGCAATCACCGAGAATCACATGAACGCTCAATCACTGAGACTCACATGAACGCTCAATCACTGACACTCACATGAACGCGCAATCACCGAGAATCACATGAACGCTCAATCACTGACACTCACATGAACGCGCAATCACTGAGAATCACATGAACGCGCAATCACTGAGAATCACATGAACGCGCAATCACTGAGAATCACATGAACGCGCAATCACTGAGAATCACATGAACGCGCAATCACTGACACTCACATGAACGCGCAATCACTGACACTCACATGAACGCGCAATCACTGAGAATCACATGAACGCGCAATCACTGAGAATCACATGAACGCGCAATCACTGAGAATCACATGAACGCGCAATCACTGAGAATCACATGAACGCGCAATCACTGAGAATCACATGAACGCGCAATCACTGAGAATCACATGAACGCTCAATCACTGAGAATCACATGAACGCTCAATCACTGAGAATCACATGAACGCGCAATCACTGAGAATCACATGAACGCGCAATCACTGAGAATCACATGAACGCGCAATCACTGAGAATCACATGAACGCGCAATCACTGAGAATCGCATGAACGCGAAATCACTGAGAATCACATGAACGCGCAATCACTGAGAATCACATGAACGGGCAATCACTGAGAATCACATGAACGCGCAATCACTGAGAATCACATGAACGCTCAATCACTGAGAATCACATGAACGGGCAATCACTGAGAATCACATGAACGGGCAATCACTGAGAATCACATGAACGCGCAATCACTGAGAATCACATGAACGCGCAATCACTGAGAATCACATGAACGCGCAATCACTGAGAATCACATGAACGCTCAATCACTGAGAATCACATGAACGTGCAATCACTGAGAATCACATGAACGCGCAATCACTGACACTCACATGAACGCGCAATCACTGAGAACCACATGAACGCTCAATCACTGAGAATCACATGAACGCTCAATCACTGAGAATCACATGAACGCGCAATCACTGAGAATCACATGAACGCTCAATCACTGAGAATCACATGAACGCGCAATCACTGAGAATCACATGAACGCTCAATCACTGAGAATCACATGAACGCTCAATCACCGAGAATCACATGAATTTCAATCGCTGAGAATCACATGAACGCGCAATCACTGACACTCACATGAACGCTCAATCACTGAGAATCACATGAACGCTCAATCACTGAGAATCACATGAACGCGCAATTACTGACACTCACATGAACGCGCAATCACCGAGAATCACATGAACGCTCAATCGCTGAGAATCACATGAACGCGCAATCACTGACACTCACATGAACGCTCAATCACTGAGAATCACATGAACGCTCAATCACTGAGAATCACATGAACGCGCAATCACTGAGAATCACATGAACGCGCAATCACCGAGAATCACATGAACGCGCAATCACTGAGAATCACATGAACGCGCAATCACTGAGACTCACATGAACGCGCAATCACTGACACTCACATGAACGCGCAATCACCGAGAATCACATGAACGCTCAATCACTGAGACTCACATGAACGCGCAATCACTGACACTCACATGAACGCGCAATCACCGAGAATCACATGAACGCTCAATCACTGAGACTCACATGAACGCTCAATCACTGACACTCACATGAACGCGCAATCACCGAGAATCACATGAACGCTCAATCACTGACACTCACATGAACGCGCAATCATTGAGAATCACATGAACGCGCAATCACTGAGAATCACATGAACGCGCAATCACTGAGACTCACATGAACGCGCAATCACTGACACTCACATGAACGCGCAATCACTGAGAATCACATGAACGCGCAATCACTGACACTCACATGAACGCGCAATCACTGAGAATCACATGAACGCGCAATCACTGAGAATCACATGAACGCGCAATTACTGAGAATCACATGAACGCGCAATCACTGACACTCACATGAACGCGCAATCACTGAGAATCACATGAACGCGCAATCACTGACACTCACATGAACGCGCAATCACTGACACTCACATGAACGCGCAATCACTGAGAATCACATGAACGCGCAATCACTGACACTCACATGAACGCGCAATCACTGACACTCACATGAACGCGCAATCACTGAGAATCACATGAACGCGCAATCACTGACACTCACATGAACGCGCAATCACTGACACTCACATGAACGCGCAATCACTGAAAATCACATGAACGCGCAATCACTGAGAATCACATGAACGCGAAATCACTGAGAATCACATGAACGCGCAATCACTGACACTCACATGAACGCGCAATCACTGAGAATCACATGAACGCGCAATCACTGAGACTCACATGAACGCGCAATCACTGACACTCACATGAACGCGCAATCACTGACACTCACATGAACGCGCAATCACTGAGAATCACATAAACGCGCAATCACTGAGAATCACATGAACGCGCAATCACTGAGAATCACATGAGCGCGAACACTGACACTCACATGAACGCGCAATCACTGAGAATCACATGAACGCGCAATCACTGACACTCACATGAACGCGCAATCACTGACACTCACATGAACGCGCAATCACTGACACTCACATGAACGCGCAATCACTGACACTCACATGAACGCGCAATCACTGACACTCACATGAACGCGCAATCACTGAGAATCACATGAACGCTCAATCACTGAGAATCACATGAACGCGCAATCACTGAGAATCACATGAACGCGCAATCACTGACACTCACATGAACGCGCAATCACCGAGAATCACATGAACGCTCAATCGCTGAGAATCACATGAACGCGCAATCACTGACACTCACATGAACGCTCAATCACTGAGAATCACATGAACGCTCAATCACTGAGAATCACATGAACGCGCAATTACTGACACTCACATGAACGCTCAATCGCTGAGAATCACATGAACGCGCAATCACTGACACTCACATGAACGCTCAATCACTGAGAATCACATGAACGCTCAATCACTGAGAATCACATGAACGCGCAATCACTGAGAATCACATGAACGCGCAATCACCGAGAATCACATGAACGCGCAATCACTGAGAATCACATGAACGCGCAATCACTGAGACTCACATGAACGCGCAATCACTGACACTCACATGAACGCGCAATCACCGAGAATCACATGAACGCTCAATCACTGAGACTCACATGAACGCGCAATCACTGACACTCACATGAACGCGCAATCACCGAGAATCACATGAACGCTCAATCACTGAGACTCACATGAACGCTCAATCACTGACACTCACATGAACGCGCAATCACCGAGAATCACATGAACGCTCAATCACTGACACTCACATGAACGCGCAATCACTGAGAATCACATGAACGCGCAATCACTGAGAATCACATGAACGCGCAATCACTGAGAATCACATGAACGCGCAATCACTGAGAATCACATGAACGCGCAATCACTGACACTCACATGAACGCGCAATCACTGACACTCACATGAACGCGCAATCACTGAGAATCACATGAACGCGCAATCACTGAGAATCACATGAACGCGCAATCACTGAGAATCACATGAACGCGCAATCACTGACACTCACATGAACGCGCAATCACTGACACTCACATGAACGCGCAATCACTGAGACTCACATGAACGCGCAATCACTGACACTCACATGAACGCTCAATCACTGAGAATCACATGAACGCGCAATCACTGACACTCACATGAACGCGCAATCACTGACACTCACATGAACGCGCAATCACTGACACTCACATGAACGCGCAATCACTGAGAATCACATGAACGCGCAATCACTGACACTCACATGAACGCGCAATCACTGACACTCACATGAACGCGCAATCACTGACACTCACATGAACGCGCAATCACTGAGAATCACATGAACTCGCAATCACTGACACTCACATGAACGCGCAATCACTGAGAATCACATGAACGCGCAATCACTGAGAATCACTTTAGAAACTTACTTAAAAAAAAGAAGTAATTTTGAAAGATTGAAAATGAAAAATATTTGTCCTTAATCTTATACCAACTGTATAAATAGTATAATCAGAAAAATCTGAAATAGTCTTTCAAATGTTCTCTCTGCTTATAATAAATAATGTTTACGGAATTTTATTTTTGTCAAAAACATTTTCACACAGTATACCGGCAATACAATAATTATAATGTAAACTATTTTATAAAATTAAAATATGAATGCAAAGAATAATAATTAAAGAGCAATTTAACGGAATCGGCTCAGAAAAACTCACAAAATGTTTTATTTTTTAATGATCAATATTTACTAAAATGACATTAAGTGGACATCTGAATCTAGTTTCACACAAACAGAATATAAAGAGCACAAACTACAGACTAATACAGATATTTACATACGTTTATTAATACAGTCAATGTATGCAGTCATTCCACATATTACAAGTGCAAAAATACCAATAAAACACTTCAAACAAATCCTACTAAAATATACTCCAACAGACAACAAACATCTCTTCAACCATCCTGCTTGATAGTGATCAGAGGCTGTAAGGACATGAGCTCATGTTTATTAATACTCAGAGATATTTGTATCCTTTATGAAAGACACAAAAGCTGAATGTGTTTTACCAGAGTATTGAAATGAGTTCTGCAGACTGCTTTACTGGCCCAGAAGATCAAGACCAGAGCCAGAACCAGCTCAAGACCACACAGTACACACATCAGCACTGTCAGGCCTGTGAACATCCTATACGGCTGTAAAGAAACAGACATACAGACATATGATCAACATCATAAACATCGATATGTCCTAAACATTTATTTCATTCATAATAACACAAAACTGATAACTGTACCTCTAAGTCTTTAAAATACGCCTGTAAAAATAAATAAAATCAACATTACCGTAGACATGAACAGATATACATATACAGTATATAGAAGTTAACAATCTAGATGTTATATATAAGTAAAGAAGCTTTGTATTACCGAAGTATGGATATATGGACAAAGAACGATGGCAATAATAGCCCAGAAGAGACTTATAATGTTGAACATAAACGACAGCTTGACCTTTTAAAGGAAAGAAGGATTTTAGATTTTTTTACATTCTTTTATGATTAAATATTTTATTTAGAGTTCACTGTTGTGAAAAGTTCGTGCTGTGAACACACACCACAGGCATAATGGGAGAACTTCCAGAAGCACACGTCAGAATTCCTCCTACAACAAACTGAACGCACAAAACTGGTCACAAACTTCATCCATGAGTAATGCAAGTTCACACAAATCAAGCAAAATCCCAACTGTTGAAGGAATGATTGATTGCGTTGTCATGTGGAGATACGATGGGATGTATTCTCACCAGAATGCTGGGTACGGTGTAGAATAAATGCTCCAGTCTGTGTTCATAAGCCATGAGAGCACCAACACAAATAATGAACACACCAATGGTGAACTGTGCTGCCTGTGAAGACAAAGAACGTTCACACCTCAAACATCTGAGATCAATGTCATCATTTGTGCTTTTCAACCGAAACTTTAGAAATGCAGAAGATGATGAAAGATGAGATAAGAAGCTAAAAGCAATATTAATAGCTTCAAAACGAATGATTTCAAAACCAAATTGTCGACATAATGATGTTCAATTTGCACAGACATTCACTTAGGCTGTGGTAGTGATCATTTTATGGAGAAATGTATAAATTTGAGAAATGTCATTGAACCAAACTGATAGAGGCCTAAAGATGTGTTGCGATGGTTTTACCCCCAGTTCCTTCGGTCGTCCTCGGAGAAAAACCTTGTAAGAATCTTTGAAGACGCAGGAGAATTTCTCTGGCATCAGTTGACCTCCTCCAACATTTTGAAGGTTTCCCAGCGGAATGGTTATGACCATACAGTCATCCGGTTTAAATGTGTAACGCATTTGGTCAAACTGTACAATATAAAGGGGAATAATCTCAAACATTTCATGTCAGACATTTAATTAAAATGTTATTATATCAGATGTAGAACAGATGTGAAACATTCAATCACCAGAAGCTCACTTCTGGATACAACACAACAAATGCAAAACGCCTTTCTGCAGCTTTTTTTTTTTTTTTTAAATCTATGAACAATATTTTGGTATGTATATATATTTAAAACATTCGGCTGGTAAAGTGGTTCTTACATCTTTGGTTGCTGATTGTTTTTGTCCTCTTAAAGAACACCGGCTTCAGTTATATTAAGGCCACCACACAACCTTACCGGCACATAACTTCAATCATAAGACAACATTATATACTATTGATTTAGAAAATTATCTTAAAAATTTGTTTCACGGATTAAACTATTTTATAATCAAACTTTAAACAAACATTCTCAAGTCTGTAAAAGCACAGACTGTGTAAAAAAAGATATGACACACAAGTGTAAGACTTAATATTATAAAGGATCTCAAGGAAACAAAACATAAAATCTGTTTATTTATACCTCTCATTTATTCATGTAATGTGTTTTCTATCATTAATATAAAATACTCAATGTTTATTTCTTGAAACATATTTTTTAATTTAAAATAAATTAAAAGGAAAGTCAGAAGACCCAAAGTTGCTAAGTGTTGTTAAGTTAAAATTGTAATATATATATATAAATATATATATATATATATATATATATATATATGTATATATATATATATATATATATGTATATATGTATTTCCAAGAAGTAGCCAAAAACAACACTGACAGTTTTCTTTCTTGTTTTAGGTTCTGAAGATGCGTTCATACATAATGTACGGAAACTGGATATTAAAAGAGAATATTATTGTAAAGTAAATTGTAATTTGTTTGGTAAAATAAAAATCTTACCAGTTGGATGTGTTGTGTCTATAGTGAAGTGTGTTTTAATGAAGTTTGATAGCAGAAGTTTCTCTGTGAAGTGCTGCTCAAACTGCTGGTCTCATCAAACATTTCATCATGGTTCCTAATTTCTGGCCAACCACATGAACGTGTGGCTTGTCATGTACCAGATAAACACCCAGTAGCTCTAGAAACTTGATCTTTACTTATAAACGGAAGACAAACACTGACGGTAAGACTTAAAAAATAATTCCAACATAGATTTTAATGTACAGAAAATGAATTTAAACGGTGAATAACAATCATTGAGCTGTGAGTGTTTCATGTCAAGCAACAGATGATAAGGATGAGAGTGATGCTATAAAGAATGTGAACAAGAAACAAAAATGAAATCTGTCTGGTATTATATTCATCACATATATTCATCACATATAATCAAGACCATGTTTAAATGCTGGTATGTTTTTACTGAAGTTTGGATTAACTGAGTACATTTCTTCTTTTAACCAGTTCAGTTTTGAAATGGAATAATTTATAAAGAATTATAATTAAGATACTGAAGATGACACAGAAAACCATATTGAGGTTCTCCAAGAAACCTTTTAGTTTTGAAAAGAGATTTTTTCTTACCTTTGTATAGTCCAAAGAACCTTTATTCTATTGAATGAACTCTTTAATGTTTCTGTGGATGTTGAAGATCTTTATGGAAGCACACATCTTAAGAATGAGAAAATATATCATGATCTGTTTTGTGGTTTCTTCTTACTTTCCAGAAACTGTTGAGAGTCCTTCACTTCAGATGGCCAGTGTAAATATTGCAATGAATATTCAGCATCAGGAGGATTCTGCAGACAGCAGGCGTTCAGATTATGAGCCGTTGGTGAAGTATTACCGTGCCTGTGAACCAGTGCCAGGAGTTAAACCTGTTCTGCACAACTTTCTGAGGAGGGGACCTGCGAGCTGGGCCGTACGAGACTCTCAATCATCACTCACTGTATTGTGTTGTATTGTGTTGTGTTTGTGATTCTTTGTGTGTTTTCAGTCTGTTCAGGCCTCCAGTGGAATCTTGAGTGTTGGAATAGGAGTCGTGTTTGCAGCGTCCTTTGAGATCGAAGACTTTCTTCTGACTTTATTCAGAGTTCCCATCATCACTGGAATACTGGTGAGCAATAATGCATTTGAGACTTACGTACATGCACAAATAAAACCCGTAACTAATGAAATGTTTCCTTGCAGTTTATTTTTACAGGAATCATGTCCAATCTTCTATACAGACACCCAGAACTTCTACAAGTTAGTAGAGTATATATGCATTCAAACTAATGTTCTCACACACGCTGAATGAGTTTTTCTGTTACATGTTTCTTACAGATGTGCTTCTTTGCAAATATCGGATGTTTGATTGTTGCTGCCATTGGACTGATCCTGTTATCTATTGATCTAGGGAAATACCCTGCAAATAACATTCAGTATAAGGTATTTTAAATAACTACATGATTCTGGATTTATGAACGTTGGTGCTTCACATTTATTCCAATTGTACTCGACAGCATTTAATTATCTTAGTTAATTATAATTTTAGCATTTATTAATTAACATCAAGTTGTATGTGTTAATGCACAAGACAAATGTGGACTATAAGCTTTAGGTATAGTAATAAATGTGATGAATTTGTGTATAACGCACATGTGTGGTGTGTGTGGTGTGTGTGTTGTACAGATAGAGATTCTGGTTATGTGTGTGACACTGATGGACATGATCATCGCAGCAGTTCTGATTTTTCTCATTTACAAAGAGAAACAGAATCATTAACATTGAGCATCTCCAGCATTCATCCCGTCAATCTGTCAGATGTTCCTCGAGATGTGTTTCTACCTAATTATGTGACTTAAAAGTGTGTTGAATGCTCGCTCACAGAAGGTTTTTATATCAGACCTTTATAGAATTACAGAAGTAAAAAGCAGAAGCCTGTGTGACTCTCGATGCTGGAATAGCTCGAACTATTTTCTCCTCTGAACAGAAACTCTATTTGGAGAAAACCAATAACATTGAAGTGTAACGACTGAAGATGACAAGTATTGTGTTTCTGTTGTGTTTGTGTGTGTCATAACCATTCAATCCTGTGTCGCATCATTTGTCACATTCAAATAGGTATCAAAAGCTTTTATTATATATTTGTTATATTCAACTTCTGTTTGACCACTTGTTTTATTTTGACTTAGTATTTTTATTAAAAATGTTTTATTTTTGTATACGTCTGTTAAATGTATTGATATAATCGAGACTTTTTTTAAGAAACAAAAGAATTCAAATATATTTTTTTTCAATTGTCAATAAACATTCTTAATAAAAATGTAATCAAATCAAATGATTTTATTAGCAGTGCCACAACTTTAATGAACTATTTGTACAAATCTACAATGCTTTGTAAAAAGTCTCTGTACACGTAAATATCACACAAACAGCTGAGATGATTTACATCCGTGACCGCCGGCGACAGCAAGACGCTCACATATCATATTTATCATATTTACAACATTTATGTGAAAACACCTTTGTGCTCTGTCCGTCCACACACGCTTCTCTTCTCCTGTGTCCAACAACCGGCCAAGAACTCACAGCTGTAAATATCACAAGAAAAGAATGATCAGTATGGGACTAGACAAACATTTTGTAAAGAAATTTGTAGCACTTTATCTGCCTATAAGACTAATGTCAGACAGGTCATTATTTTCTTCAGATAAGAAGGTTTAAAAGATCAAGAGAGACATTTCTTGACCCTATAGGCGTTTGAATGGCTGTTTTATGAATATATAACAACACACATTTACATTTTTAACGTATTTATTTCATAGCTCTACATGATTCTATTAACACAAGATCATCATCTGAACCTTCTCAATAATTTATTTGTGTTCATCTATACCCGATATAATCTGTTAGATATTTTGTATTATAAATATTATTGTTTATATATATATATATATATATATATATATATATATATATATATATATACACACATTAAAACTATAATTTATATCTTTTTATAAGATTAAGTCTTTGGAAACAAAAACAAATAGTGTGTATTAATAATTTGAATATAAAACAGACTGAACACAGGATTGTATACATGCTTTCAGACGTTATAGATTATATCTTTAAAGGAATATTACGGGTTATTTCACTGTAATTTCTGTGTGTAACCGCCTGACCATTTATTCTCAGTTCAGTGTCAAGAACATAAAACCACATAATTCTACCTGATAAAAATCATTTAGACAGTTTTACAACACAAGTTTACTAGCATCACAATAAACATGTACACACATGTTAAGCTTCTGTTTTAAAATAAACAAGAAGTATAAAAAGGAAAGAGAAGTGATGCTCTATACAGATGATATGAATATGGTTAATACGAACCGAGACATTCCTTTAAGACATAAGAAACACATGCAACCCTGAGAACAAGCGTGAAGATTGAGGAAAGACCCACGACCGACTCATGCGTTCACACCTGAGATGTTGTTACTTACAGATCTAAACCCTTTCATTCAGACCAGTGTGGAGAAGCCTAACGCTGCGCGACATGTCCTGCTCTGCTAAAACAGATCCACACAAACTAAAGTAAGTCCTGGAGAAAATCTGTTGTTGGGCATTGTTCTGAATGGTTGCCAGGGTGTTGCTACGGTGTTCTGCGTACATGCTGGTCTTCTGTATATTAAAGGCCCGTGAAGGTCGTTTTCAGTTTGGATGTTTGACATGATATTGTAATTTAGTTTATGATCAAAAGTCAAAATGACCTTCACGGACCATTACACGTAACACGTGACCTCATCCTAGAGACAAATGCTGTTGTGATGAGGAAATTGAATGCAGTGAAAAGCATCAGGACTCACAGCGGTGATGAAGTTGCCGGTTTGAGACTGGAGCTCAGACTCTTTGTTGTGGTACAGGATGGAGGAGTTGACTTTAGGTGGAGATGGGGAGGGCGTTTGAGAGGAGAGGTAAGAGCCATCGCTGCCATAAGTCTCCATGGCGACTGTGCAGTGATGCTGGGCCGAGTCCTTGTTCTCCGAGACTAAAGATGGAGAATTTCAACATGTTATTTCATTCAAAACATCAAAATAAACCACAGAATATGTCAGAAAGTTTGTTTTGCTTTCATTGTGTGGAAATATTGTGAATGTTTAGCGTGCGATATCTGCACAGTATTCATTGGGTCACATGTTTATTTTTGGCCAATGTGTGAAGGGTGTTCTCGCTCTTCATTGTGTGATGTTTTTGTATGCCCCTCTGGTCTGTGGGCAGTTTCCATTGCCTTTATTATACAAAACAAACAGCAGCAGGGTGAGAGAGGCCCACTTCCTGTGTGACACTTCCTGTCTCAACTGCTGCTGTTCGCATAGATGTTCTGCCCACCACAGACACCATACATACCATACACACGCATACCATATACGCACACACGCACGCACGCACGCACGCACGCACACACGCACACACACACACACACACACACACACACATGCGCGCGCTCACACACACACACACACACACACAGTTCAGACAGACAGGCAGACAGACAGTCACTCACTCATAGACGTGTGTGCACTTGAATCATGCTCCAGCTCGTCCTCTTCGATGCAGTCGTACGGCCAGTGAGAGAGAGACGGGTGTGAGGGGTACAGATGGAGATTGAGAGATCCCAGCAGTGATGATGAAGACTGACTGCTGGATGAAGAAGAGCTGCTGTTAGAGATGGTGGAGTGAGGTCTCTTAAACGGTGTGGAGTGATCCAAAGACGACACGGCTACAGACGCCCTCGTTCTCGGCTCTGAAAACACACAAAGCAGACAAAGCGACATCAGTTTCATTTAATACAGCCAAAACACTCAGAACAACAAATCCTTAAATAAAATAATAGCAAACATTTCACATTTAGAAAAATGTTCTTCTTTCCCCGGGGACAGTAAATCTTCATCATATACACACAAACAGTCAAAACACCAGAAAGGATTCCAACTGAGGATAAGAGTTTTCAGATGAAGGTCACTTCATATCATGATAAATAGAACATATCCAATGGTTGTATTCTCTGTATTCTGTTTGTCTTAGGGTACATAAACGCAAAAGCGGTAGAACATAACAAAATAAATTCAAACCCCAAAACAGTTAAACCAATATGAATGTCCAAAAATTTTTATTTCGAATTAAAAATTAAATATGTGTATCATTTTTCTGAAAGGGACAGCGTGAGATTTCTGTAGCACCAGCGTTACCATACACACAACACTGACTGAGCTTCTATCTGTCCATTTGAAGAACACAGGTGGTTACATAGAAATGACATCACGCCTGCCCTTTCAAACACAAACGTGATGATGTCTCGCTCATGAAGACATCTTACCTGACCCTTTGGTAATGTAGTCCACAGCCCGATCGCTGATGGCCGAGTCACTGGGTTTAATGTCCATAAACGGCTTGTTTCCAATTCCCATGGAAACCATCTCCTGCATCCGCAACTCTTAGAGATCAAATATGAGGATGTAAGACACAGATGATGCCATCACTCAACAAATGACTCGGAGAATCTCTCACCTCGGTTGCGTAAGGCCTGTCTCCACAGAATTTTACCGATCACTGTGGTCCAAACGGCCTTCACGTCTCCGGAACTGGCCTGAAGGATGAAAGTGTCCTGAGACTTTCGCCTACGGAACCAGATCTCAAACCTCAGACCGCTGTTTCCCACATTCTCCGTCATTCCAATCTCAGCCGTCTGAGAGGAAACATCACAGTAAATCCCATCATCTGAAACTAAATCTGCAATTCTAACTGAAGGATGTCTATTCTGTACCTTGAAGGACTGCTTGTAGATGTAGATATCATATCCTCCTTCAATCTTTTTGGTTTTGCTGAAGAGGATGAGGTCCTCGAACAGGAAGACGTGACGAAGGTACTTTTTCCGTCCGCACCAGACGATAAACTCATCTTGACATCTGAGTTGACCCTGTTCCTTCAGATTGACCTGAGACCGACACAACATCAAATCTCAGATATGTTTTATCTTCATCAAAAACCATCCCAGAATGCACCGGAACATGCCAAGTTGGCAGATATGTGAGATATATTAAAATGAAAAAGATCAGTCTGAGTTCTCGACTCACATCACATCCCCGGATGGCGTCCATTGCCAGCAGGTCGTTTCCATGGCGCAGCTGGAATTTCACCAACTCTTCAGCTGTTCTGAGGTCAGTGAGCTCCTGCTCGTGTGATTGGCCACATTCTTTAATCAGATCTTTCAGCAGAAGAGCGTATTTACTCATCCTCTGAATTGGTTTCAGCAGGTAAGAAGCCAGGTCCATTTTATCACCCAACTCCACCTGTTTATTCTGATCAGTTAGAGCAGAGATGAACTTTACATTCTGTGTTTCTCTAAACATCTCATGTCTCACACCACTCACCTTAAAGAAACTGTTCCCGTGAGAAGTTAACAGAGTGTCTGAACGAGGTTTGTTTTTACTGTAAAGCGCGTACATCCCGAACTGTTCCTCCTGCGATCACAGAAAACAACAGAAACATGTCAGAGACCTTTTCTCCAAGAACCTGTTGTTATTTTTATTTATTTACTCATAGAAAAGTAACAACATATGGAAGTATAAGTACATTTCACTCTACAAAAATGATGTATTGTAGAGCAATATATTTGTTATAAAATAACACATATTTAAAAAATGTAATTCATTTTTTGTTATTATTTATGTTAAATATGTTTTTTATCAGGGAAACATCTGGAATCTATAACAAATATTTGCTAATGTTTTATGAAAAAGTGTCACTTAAGTGTCAAATTTTTAAGATTTTATTTTCATTATATATAAAAAAAAATATTGTAACATAACTTTAATAATCTTGAACATCGCAAGCTGATCTCACTTATTAAAATCATTAAATATATGATATTTTTGGCAAAAATAGTTTTTGTCCAAAAACGAGTAACAACTTTAAAAAGTTATCGGTATTTTTAAAAACATAACTATTATATACATTTTTCATACTCTATTATATGAAATGAGTGATGATGTAAACTCACATGTTGTAGAAAGCATGAGCTGACAGACAGCGGTGAGTGAGCGCAGCTCTCCAGATCCTTCAGAAAATACTGACTGTGAAAATCACACAACTTCTCCAGGTTCCCGAAAACAATACTGCGCTTCCCTCTCAGATCCTGCGGCAGATCCAAGCGTTCCATCTCAGGAAAATAATGTTCCATAATGTACGTGAGCGAGCGGACGTACTCTCTCTCTGTAGAGATCATCTCGTCCATGATGTGCTGTGTTTTACTGTAACCACAGATGGGAACAATGAACATCTGAACGCAGAAGACATCATCGTCATGACCCTGATGTGCACGACTCACCTGCTGTGTCTCTTGATGTCTCCATCACTGTGTCTGCTGTGAGCTCTGGGTGGTGTTGACAGACTGTGACTGCGGATCAGCGCTGGACTCTGGTGTTTTTCTTCCCCACACATGTTGTTGGTGACCTCCAGACCTTTGATGAAGACGCCGGTGTATCCATGATGTCCTGCATCTGGATTAAGTTTATCTCGAGCCGTCAGCTCGTAGCTCACAGTCTTCTTCATGAGTTTCTTCAGCGGTTGCTGACGGTGCCGTGTGGCGGGCGAATGAAGCGGCTCAGAATGACAGGAAGCTGAAGAGTCCACGGTACAGTCGCTGTCTGTGTCATCGAACGGTGATGGAGAGAGTTTACCGCTTTCAGAGAGGAATGGAAAGGGAGTCAGATTTTTGTAGAACGGTCCTGCAGAATGAGGCTTTCCGTCATCGAAATCAAACGAGGAGTCAAGTGATGGAAGCTCACATCCGTTAGGTGTCTCCTCGGGTTTACTCTCAGATAAATTCGACTCTTGAGGGTTGAGCGGATGACATGAGGCCTTGGTCAACAGTTCCTCTAGTTGTGTTTTAGTTTGCTGACATTTCTGCCATACCGTGTTCCACTGCTGAAGCTCTCGAGGGCTGTTGAGCTTTAACACCATCTGGTTAAGCGTGCTGAAGTTGTCCACAGAGAATTTAGTGGCTTCGCTGTGATAATCCTGTAAAACCTGAAGAACCGTCGGGCTAAAACTGACCGTATCATCCTCCAATCTCAGCTGACAGAAATAATCCTGACAATGAACCAGCCACTGGTTTGCCTGTGTGGAACACAACAGTATTTAAATAAAACTCTTATTTAGAAAAAGATTAAAAAGAATAAATATCAAATAAACAACTATACATAAAGACTATACTCAACTAGACTAATAAATTAATATTATTAAAACTTTAAACTAAAACAAAGAAATACATTAAACTTAAAAAAAATACAACTTGAAATAAAACTATAGAGTTAATTCAAACAATTATTAAAACAAAATTCATTTTTAAAAATAATAAATAAACAGGGTTTAAATAAACAAAACAGAGTAAAATAGACTAATGAATTAAACCTAAACCGAAATATCTAAATATAAACTTTTAAAAAAAAACACATGATACTTATTAGGCAATAACAAAAAACCCAAATCGTAATTTCTAACACACAAAAGAACGGGACTAAAATGAACATTTAAAAACGAGCCAGACTAAAGGAGTAAAAGTTCATTTAAATAATTATTCAAACTTAAAACTGACTGATGTGTCTGTTTATTTCTTTACCGATTCAAAGAACTCATAGAGGTTGAGCAGAAGCTCCAGATCATTCCTGCGTGTCTGACAGCGCTGTAGGATGGAGGTGATGTGTTCTCTGAACTCTGAAGAACTGGAGAAGGCTTTAGACTTCTTCATTAATCCTTCAGCTGTCTTCTGCTGTTCCTGTAAACATCCCAATTACACATTATATCGTTTATCACCAATCAAAGCCTCTCACCCAATGTAAAAATCGAAACAATGACCATGCTTGTAAAGAGAGAGAACATGGACACTTACTGTGATGTCTTCAATAAACCGAGTGAGATTCTGTCTCATGTTCTGAATCGAGCCCAAACTGAGACTGTAAGAGTCCAAGGGAGCCAAATGTTTCTCACTCTCCACACAAAACCATCTCTTGACCTGAGAAGAGATTAACATGAGCATACAACAAAACCACAGCTGATAAAAGCAGATGAGGTTGTGATGTGTCTGACCTCCTGATATTGTTCATGGACGGAGTGTTCTTCTAGCAGGTTCTCAAGCTGCTGTAGGGTTCTGTTAGACAGAATCACCAGTTTATGAACCTCTTCATCCACCTGATTATACAGAGCGCTGACCAAATCCACAGCATCCCTACAAACATCGCATTAAACATTCGGCATTAAACCTGCATTACATCATCTCACTGAATCTGATCTAAATCCTTTTTGATAATACAATAAAACATAGACTTCCCTTTGACTCATCTATATGGATGGATTTTATGTATTCATCAAAAACTAGTATGGTTTTACAGGACAGTAAATTTGGATTTAAAAGAGCAAGAACATAAACCAAATATGACATTACGAGGCGCAGCATGTGAATGTTCAGGCATCAAACTGTTGTTTCCCCATCTCCTGAAGAAGACCACTGCAGACATGCCGCAAGTGAAGTGACGTCACATACAGCAAAGTATGATGACCCAGACTCAGAATTTGGGCTCTGCATTTAACCCATCCAAAGTGCATACACGCACCGACCATGAACACACACAGTAGTGAACGCACACACAGTTGTGAACACACAACTGGAGCATTGGGCGGCCATTTATGCTGCGGTGCCCAGGGAGCAGTTGGGGGTCCGGTGCCTTGCTCAAGGGCCCAAAATCTTGGTACTTGAACCCACAACCCTAGCGTTAAAAGTCAAACTCTCAATCCACTAGGCCTTGACTTCCCCTGAACAAACCTGACACAAAGCAAGCATGCAAAAGACGGCAGAGCAGCAAGAGAGTGGCGTCTAGCATGCAGAAGAGACAAACATGAGGCCAGTAGTGGAAACGCAACAAACACGCATCAGATGTATGGCAGAACTGCAGAAAAAGTGCATTTAACATGCATAAATTACAACAGCAGATGCCGTAAACGGGAATGAGCAGTGAACACACGGCAGCTGTGCAGAAGACACAGCGAATGTGCAGGAGATGCAGGACGTATGCGCTGCAGACTCGTCACACTTGCGCAGTAGACACAGAGAAAACTTGCAGCAGATGCCGGGCTACCGGGCAGAAGATTTCCTGTACCTGTAGTTGTCATTTTCACACATATCTTCTTTCCTTATGCGAGCCAGAAACGTCCCTCCCTCCAGTCGCAGTCGATTTAGTTTAGCATCTTCCAGAATGTTCTTCATGAGGTTCTTCTGCAAACTGATGACCTCTGACACTTCCTATAGGACGTTAAACCCTGAACTTCAGTAATATCTCAAAAAACAACGCAACATCAGCAGCGTGTGTCTGAGAACCATCATACATATAACAAAAAGCAAAGAATGAGAGTTACCGTAGATGACTGCAGACTGTTGATGTTGTTTAAGGTCTCAATAGAGGTCTGAAGAGAAGAGATGGCCACACCGCAGCTGACAGCAAACGGCTCGATTTTCTGACGATAAAAACATCTTCACTGTGGCTGAAAAGCGTATCTACACACAAGTATAATCGGATCAGAAATCTCTCGTCTACCTGTCTGAAGTCAATGTAATGGTTGTGGTCATAGGGGAAGGTGCCGTCGAAAGTTCCGGTGAGTTGAGAAGAGTCAACGAACTTCTGTAGAGCTTTCAGTGACGTCAGAACTTCACACTGAGTCAACACAACATCACACAAGAGATACACCAAATAAAACACAAAGACACAACTGCTGTTTGTTGCTAATCCATTGTGGGTATTTTGAGGGTTCGCTGTGATGTATTTGCTTTGCTGCAGACAGACAGATACTCACGGGAACTGTGAAGTCTTTTTCAATTTTAACCGCTGTGTCTTTGTCCACGAGAAACAGAACACAGTAAAGTGCATTTGGCAGAGAACACTGCAGAAATAAATTACATAGAGTTAGAAATAAAGTCAAGCTCAGTCAAGGAAAGAGTCTTGAGAAAGAGTGTCTTAAGAACTGTTGATCCAGGATATCCGTTAATGATATCTCACCTGAAAGTGTGACAGGCCTGAGATCAGAGCGGAAGAGGCTGACTGCCTCCGACAGTCCACCAGAGCTGTCAAACCCAGAGCACGTCTCTCCTGCCTACACAACATAACACACAATTAGTGTTAACTTCTCACAGCACTTCAAACCAGAACGCTTAAAGTGGGACAGTGTAGAGACCAGAAGAGGAAGTTCCGCTTGATTTAACCATCAGCACCAAGGAAGCGCGAGTGCGATTCTCACCTCAGTCTGCTGTAGTGATAACGCAACAGATCGTTGATGTCGTTCGCTGTGAAACACACATCAGATCGACAGCACACCTGCACAACGCTTCTTCCGCTGCGGTCCTGGTTACCTGACGAGAGATCTGCGCTTAGAATCTATACATTCTGGCCATTTGATCAGACTATACAGACAACTCCAATCTAGTTTTAGATAAGACATATATTTGTTTTCTACATTTTTATCTGCTGTCACATGTGGAAAACGAAATATGATTATGATCTGGAACAGCACTGATGACGTGTTTGTGTGGTTGTGTTTCTAGATACCAGGAAGCTGTATAACACCAGAGGTCAGGAGCTGGGGTTTGATGTGTGTCATGAGAGAGGTCACAGACACACTGCAGACAGACGGTGGCGATGTCGATGGGACCGCTTTACATTCATCTGTACTGTTACTGTTTCTTCTGAGACTCGACCCAAATCCATCTTCAGACAGACCTAAAACACAACATTACAGATGAGACAATGAACACAATTCAATATCCTTTGGCTTTGGATTTTTATTTTCCTTTTATAAACAGTGCTATCAGATGTTTGCTTGACTCTATAGTAAAGCCATCATAAAGAAGACACAAGGCACAGGATATTATAAACAAAGATGTTACGGCACATGTAACACATGTTACTGTAAAACAAACTCGAGTATTGTGACCAGAGATTTATTGTAGGTTGTAGATTGTGTAAGAAAGAAGAAATAAGGGGTTTTGGGGCCTGATGAAGTCATACATGATGAGTCACAATCCAGAACAGGTGTGTGTATCACACACGCACACCATCATGTTTTATGACCTAAAGCTTCGTGAAACTTTAAATAAAAACTAATCATTACTGATCTTACATAACATTACTGGCTTTTGGTTTTTAGCTGTTTGCTTTAATGAATGAATATTTTGTTTTGACTTTAAGAACCTTTTAATAAATACCAATAGATTATTTCTGAAACGTATCGTTCCTCAAAACAGTTTAACCTATTCATTTTCCCTGACAATGAAAGACAAAGAAGAAAGTGGTTTATTCAGTGAATATTTATTCATAAGATAAACTATGATCTATCAATCTATCTTAACTAATATAATCATTTCATTCAATAAATATTTAAATAATTAATACTTGTACATTTCATAATCTAACATTATGGGTCTAGTATTTCCAAATATATATATATCTTTAAACATTTATAAAATAAGATTGATGTCATCATCGACATGAATTTAAATGATCAACATTTTATAATTATTATATGTGCAATTTCATATATATTTAATAAATCTTATAATCTAATATTATTTCTAAATTTAAAACTAGCCAATATATGTATATATATATGAGAGTATTACAACAAAAAACAGCAATGCAGTGTTTTGAAAACAACATAATAAAACAAAACAATACAAGGTTCTGCCCTATCTCAGTACTGCAGGGTTAGTTGTGTTCTGGTGGTTAGAGAGTTAGTCTTGTCATCAGGAGGTTGTTGGTTTGAATCTCAGTGTCAGCAGATAATAACTGAAGGGATGACTTCTAAGAAAACCCCATGAAAACCCCAGAAACACTGAATATTACTACTGAATATCACTACTGAATAATACTACTGAATATCACTACTGAATATTAATTACTACTGAATATTACTACTGAATATTTCTACTGAATATTACTACTGAATATTAATTACTACTGAATATTACTACTGAATATTTCTACTGAATATTACTACTGAATATTAATTACTACTGAATATTACTACCGAATATCACTACCGAATATCACTACTGAATAATACTACTGAATATCACTACTGAATAATACTACTGAATATCACTACTGAATATCACTACTGAATATCACTACTGAATATCACTACTGAATATCACTACTGAATATCACTACTGACTATCACTACTGAATATCACTACTGAATATCACTACTGAATATCACTACTGAATATCACTACTGAATATCACTACTGAATATCACTACTGAATATCACTACTGACTATCACTACTGAATATCACTACTGAATATCACTACTGAATATCACTACTGAATATCACTACTGAATATCACTACTGACTATCACTACTGACTATCACTACTGAATATCACTACTGAATATCACTACTGAATATCACTACTGAATATCACTACTGACTATCACTACTGAATATCACTACTGAATATCACTACTGAATATCACTACTGAATATCACTACTGAATATCACTACTGAATATCACTACTGAATATCACTACTGAATATCTCTACTGAATATTACTACTGAATAATACTACTGAATATTACTACTGAATATTACTACTGAATATCACTACTGAATATCACTACTGAATATCACTACTGAATATCACTACTGAATATCACTACTGAATATCACTACTGAATATCACTACTGAATATCACTACTGAATATCACTACCGAATATCACTACTGAATAT
Organism: Triplophysa yarkandensis; assembly: GCA_033220385.1. Classification (NCBI taxonomy): domain Eukaryota; kingdom Metazoa; phylum Chordata; class Actinopteri; order Cypriniformes; family Nemacheilidae; genus Triplophysa; species Triplophysa yarkandensis. The sequence goes on along the minus strand of CM065668.1, from coordinate 882,846 downwards.
CACTACTGAATATTACTACTGAATATCACTACTGAAACATCGACAATAAAGATTCTTACACAAGACCTGAGAACTGGGAGGTATAATGGGAACTGGGAGTTCTAAACACAAGGGACGGAATGAAAACACAAAAGCCCAGTAAAACCGCATCAATGTCATGTGATCCATCCTCAAAGCCACGGCCATTTGTTGTGTGAATAAAGTGTGAGCTGACCCCTCGCTGAGCTGATCTTTGAGATGAAGCTGATATTCCAGCGAGACGTTTTGCTCTTTAAGCCTCCCCAGCATCACTGAGGACACAATGATTCTCATTATGACCATCTGGATGAGAGAGTCAGATACAGGTACCGCTCACATTGATCCTCCCTCCGGTGGGTCATCAGATCCTCTGTGGCTTTAAGCCCAGACTCAATGACTCGCATTCACATGTGTGGGAAACACAGACTCTTTCAGATGGGAATTTACCTGAAAACCAACGTGTGTGCGTGTGTGTGTGCGTGTGCGTGCGTGTGTGTCTGTGTGTCTTTGTCTGTGTGCGTAAAACAACAGAAAAGCGATAAAAGCTAAATTCATTTCTGAAACTGTCAAGTGACATGAACATCAAAATTCCGTAATATATTTCTCCTACACATCAATAAGATTTAATATAGAGCCAATGGAAAGTCTCATCTGTGTCTCAGACATTTCTCCTTAAAAACAATTCTAGAAGATCCATTTCAGATAAGATCTCTAGAATGTCTCAAACTGAGCTCAGATTTGTCAAGTCTGCATTTAGTAGATAATATAATTGAAGATCTTAATATGAACTCATCAAATTCTGGTGCCACGTCTGTGTAGAACACACAGTTCTTGTTCACAGAATCTTAAGAATGACTTTGGCATTTCCTCTGGAGACGGACACATTCTGATGACCAGAAGTGTTACGCAGAGACTAAAACACTCGTTCAATAGCAGGAAGAGTTCAACAAAACACAACAGAGCCCTGACAACATGTTTCTAAATGTGCTCTGTGCAGTATGGTGCCTTCAGGCTACAGAAAAAAACTTTGATAGGGATGTCTGACGCTGAAGCATTCCAAAACACACACACACGCGCACGCACGCACACACACACACACACACACACACACACACACACACACACACACACACACACACACACACACACACACACACACACACACACACACACAGTCATAAAACCAGCCCTGAGGAACTGAAAGTCGTCTCCAGAGACGAGTGTGTTGATTGAGGTTCATACGGCTGCAGGTGATCATTACAGACGACAGCACTAACCTAACAACAACAACAACCCTCCAGCTGAACGATCCGATAAAACAGAACATGACGTACATTAGTCTGAAAAATAAATCCTGGGTAATGATTCAGTGTCATGACAAACCTGCACAACACAAAAGAAGATATTTTAAAGAATGTTGATAATCTTAAAACACTAACCACCATTGATTGTATAAACACACAACCACTAAGACATTTCTCAAAATATCTTCTTTTGTATTCCCCTAAAGTAGGAGTCACATCGAGCTTTAAGACCAGCTGAGAAAGAGAATACCTGGCAAAATATTGATTCAGGTGAATCTAATATTATTTCTAAATTTAATAATTAATTTAATATGAGAGTATTACAACAGAAAACCTGTTTAGAAACATGTGCTTTATCTTTGTTGCAAGAGAAAGATTCATAAAGATTAAAGATAAATATAACAAGAGTTCTTAAGATGAATTCAGTCCACGTAAACTTGAGCTTTAATTTATGTTCTTCAAAAATTATTTATTAATGTCTTAAACATCTTACATTTGGAGAAAATACCAATTTAATATATTTTATATATATACACGAATATATAATTCTTCTTATTCTTATTCTTCTTCTTCTCCAAAATCGGTTAAAAAAAGATCTCATGAAGTTATTTTTAAGATTAAAAACCATGTTCAGACATTTTTCAAAACTATAGAAAGTTACACACAGAGCATTTGAATGTTTTCTTATTTTGGGTTTTTAAATCAAAATCTCAGAATAATTCGAGAAAATTGTTACCTGAGTTCTCTTTGTTGCGTTTCTCAATGCCAGGGATGGACGCCTCTAAGTCCAGTTTTCCCAAACGGAAGGCATAACCGTTTATGAGTTTTTTAGGCAGGACAGTAGCCGAGCCGCCAGAGGAGGAGCGAGCCCGATGACCTTTGACCTGTGAGGCTTTGTTAGTTCGTTCCAGAGATTTGGAGCGTCTCTCTCCTGGACTGAGCTCAGGATTCTTAACTCCTCTCTGCATCTGGAGGACGAGGGAAGCAGTGCGAGATTCATCACCTCCTAACCATCCCCGTGCGCAGATCCTCCGGGAGTTCTGAACGGATCCTCTCTGTGTCCTCGATTCATCTTCTTCCAGAATGGACTCTGAACTAGATCCAAGGTTCATGGGGTTCTGCAGTGCCTCCATGTAAGACTTACGGAAGAGTCGGCGTGACTCAAACATGGTAGAGTCTCGGCGGTGGTGTTTCCTTAGGCCGGGGTTACTGAGGTCCGTGCTGAACGACAGCATCTTGTGACCGTTTCTGACACATCCTGAGTCTGGACCGCCCAGAGTGGGCGTCTGGGGAAGAGAAGTAGGACTCAGGGTTGAGTCTTCTGAACTGATGCCAACATCTGTAAGACTGCGACTGAGGACGGGCGCAGATACGGTGGACTCAGCCCCCTGCGAGTGCAGGGAATCCCGCGAGCTGCGGCGGCTGTCTAGTGTTCCGGTGGAGCCGTGTGTGCTGCAGGTGCTCAGATGACCCCGCAGGGTCCCGCCGTGGGCTTGCATAATGGCGTCCGCCGTGCTGGTGACGAATAAAGGGTTCACCACGTTCTTCCAGGGTGTACGGTACACGACGCTGCCCGTATTGAGGAGGCAGTTCTGGAGAGGGTGAAGGCTGCGATCACGTGTTACATTCTGCAGGAATTCAGGCGTGAACACGCTGCCGTACATGCTCTCGGCGACGGGGATCTCTGTGATGGCTTGCCCGCTGCCAGACAGGCATTTTATCACCAGTTTGGCAGCCTTGCGGCCTAAAGGAACCACCTGCAGGTAGAAATCTCCCTGTCGCAGGCGAACTTTGTGAAGGGGTGACAGCTGAAGAACAACTTTCTCATGTAAACAGAGAGGCCATCCCTCGTGGTAAAGCAACAGACCTTTATATCGCAGCTGTGGGCAGAAAACAAGACCCAATCTTAAGATGTAAATGCAACATTCCTTATCAAGACTAAGCAAGGATATAAAACCCAACACGTTATTGGCGGTCTGTGATCATTCATTTTTTATGTTGTTAATCTTCAGACATAAATCATTAATATTACATTTTAAAATGATGATGACAATTACAATTTCATATTTGAACATTAAAGCTTTTTAATATCACTCCCTTTAAAAAAATATTATAGGACACTCTAGTATTTACTAAATTCAAAACATTATTATAATTTGCTATTATATATTAATTCTCAAAGGCATTACTTATCATAATCGAGGACAATATTGAATAAAAATATTACTGTAAAAAGCTAAAGCTTAGAATTACTTTTGTACACATGGTACACACTGTTTGACGTACTACAACTGACTAGCAAAATAATAATAATCCCTTCTTAATCTTCAACGGTATCTGTAAGAATGACTTTAGCGTGATGAACTCACACAGGCCTCGTGTTTTAGGATGTGTAGGATTCTCTTGGCAGGTAACAGGAAGTCGATAAAACAGCGCAAACCATCAGTGCGATACTGTCTCTCCACCACACTGAAGAGCTGAAAGAGAACGGTGGCTGCTGTGGAGCTGAACGGAGGATACAGAGACGATAAGATGCTCTGAATACAGTTATCCAATGACTTGGAATCCTGAAACACAAGTACGATGACATGATGAGATACATTCAAATTGATCATTCTAGCATTCTACTTTTCATGCCTATTTTAAGTCTGGTTTTATTTATCCATTTCAAAACTCCTTCAGGACATGGAATGCAAACATCTCCTGTTGTAATTTTAACTTCGCTACAAAGTCTCATGTTGTTTGACCACACAATAAATCAAGTCTACATATAGTGTAGCTACAAATAACAATTCTGTCCTCGTTTATTCTGTTTAATGGCATTCAGTATGGTAATTAAGTTTTTGTTATGAACATTCTCCATAATATATTTTGTGTTTCACTTATGGTGGTAAGTCTTACAGGTTTGAAATGACATAAGTGTGAATAAATGATTAATGAATTTTCAGTTTTTGGCTATTGATCAAAATTTATGTACAATTTTAAGAATTGAATTGAATTGAATGGAATTAGCAATTTATGTTTCTTGTTTGAGTTGGAGTCCCTTACCCATGCTGGTCATAAGTTCAATTCTACAAATCCTTTGTTTTCACAAACACACATACACACACACGCTCTCTCACACACACACGCTCTCTCACACGCTCTCTCTCTCACACACACACACACACACACACACACACACACACACACACACACACACACACACACACACACACACACACACACACACACACACACACACACACACACACACACACACACACACACACACAGACAGTAGGAGGTCAGAGGTCATGTCGTCCTGCACTGATGAAACAGGAAACACCTGTCAATGTAACGTCACTCACTGGAGAATAACAGGCTGTTAGTCACACATCGGTGTATAATATCTGTGAAGAACTGAACTTTCCTACAGGATGTGTTCATACACTCCTCCTGGTACACACACACACACACACACACACACACACACACACACACACACACACACACACACACACACACACACACACACACACACACACACACACACACACACACACACACACACACACACGCCCGTGTTTTATCCACACCAGCACATCTCACATTAAGTTTCACTCTATAGAAAGATTATTTTACTGTGAAGGAAAAATGTCTTGATTTGAGAAGTAATGGATTATAAAAACAAGACAAGAGCACATCTTATTGTTCGGTTGATTCTGTATTGTTCACACGTCACAGATCTCTAACGGACACACACACTATCATCTGCTGCACAACTTAAACACAAGAGAATGTAAATGAGCTAAACACAACGGAGAAGTGTGAGATATGTTAGTGCTCAGATGTTACTCTCTCATAGCTCTGGAAATCTGATAACGTCTCATTTAAGTATCAACTTCAATTCAATTTCTCAGGTGAAAAGCAGAGACCTGAAGAGATTGAAGATGATTATATATGTAAGTTAAATAGGTAAATAATCTGGATATGATCAAATCTGATGTTTGAGTTCATGTAGAGATCGTCAATAATATTGATGTTTGACTTGACAAATATGAGCTGAGTTTGGTTTGTGAGATTCTTTTTCTCATCAAAAGTATCTGAGACTTAACAAATGTTTCCAATGGTTCTCTGTGTAATCTGAATCATGTCTTGGAGAAGTAACCGAGATCTCTTGTGTGTTTTTTTATGTATCAGTGAAACCACAGGAAGGAGAAGAGTCATTCTGTTGAGGAAAAGCTAACAATGAAAGGAAAGGAAACCGGACTTCTAACATCAAGAGAACTTTTTTAGGCTGTTGGAGCTTACAACAAAATCTCACCGGGACAGAACTGGACTGTGGGTCACACGACCATTTCTGATGCCGTATTCTGACTTTAAGATATGTGGAACCTTAAGCCAAGATCTCAGTATAATTTCAAACTTTTCTCATGCTGATACTCAAATAAAACACCGATCAGAAATCTCCCGAGCTATGAAAGAGCAACACTGGAGAAATACATTTATATACGTTTTTTTCAGTTGTTTATGTTCTTGCTCAAGTATTCTTTGAGTGTGTGTGTGTGTGTGTGTGTGTGTGTGTGTGTGTGTGTGTGTGTGTGTGTGTGTGTGTGTGTGTGTGTGTGTGTGTGTGTGTGTGTGTGTGTGTGTGTGTGTGTGTGTGTGTGTGTGTGTGTGTGTGTGTGTGTGTGTGTTTCTCCACCCAACGCAGTCTGAGAAGACTAAACTTGCGTCTGGAACTCAAGGACTTGAAGGAGTGTGGGAGATAAGTGTGACTTTGAAGATAAAAGGTAAATAAAAGTGGGTGAATGTGATGTAGTTCTGTAACCCTGAAGAAGTTATTTCACCTGTCTGAAGACTTTAAAAGAGTGTGTGTGGTATCTGAATGAGACACTGAGATCGACCGCTGATCTAAACCTGTAATTATATTCCAGGTGTCCTGCTGTAGACCTGCTCTTTATTTAACACACACACACGCACACGCACGCACGCACGCACGCACGCACGCACGCACACACACACACACACACACACACACACACAAACACATCTGTTACAGAAAAGACTGTCAGCTGTCTTTAAACCACTAAGACTGACCTTAACTTGTGGTCTGGCACAACATAAATGGGCTGATAGACCAGGACTATGGAATGGACCTGAGACATCTACATAGAGATCTGATTTGAGATCTTTTGACCAGAAATGGCTTAATACAACATTTAAACTAGCAGAACGCATCATCACGACAACCAGTAACACCACATCACATAAAAATCATCAAAGCAACAATCCCATAAGAGAATACAGCATAGTTGGAGTAAAGGTCTAGTACACATGTTTATTATTCTTAGTAAAAGCTTGGTAAAGAGTTTCCATACAATCACAAACTCTGTGTAAACTCCTGACATAAAGATCTCATGAGAATAAACTCTCTCTCTCTCTGTCTCTCTTTCTCTCTCTCTCTCTCTCTCTCTCTCTCTCTGGTCTCTCCCCCTCTGTCTCTCTCTCTCTCTCTGGTATCTCTCTCTCTCTCTGGTCTCTCTCTCTCTCTGGTCTCTCTCTCTGGTCTCTCTCTCTCTCTCTCTCTCTCTCTCTCTCTCTCTCTCTCTCTCTGGTCTCTCTCTCTCTCTCTCTGGTCTCTCTCTCTCTCTCTGGTCTCTCTCTCTCTCTCTGGTCTCTCTGGTCTCTCTCTCTCTCTGGTCTCTCTCTCTCTCTCTCTCTCTCTCTGGTATCTCTCTCTCTCTCTGGTCTCTCTCTCTCTCTCTCTCTCTGGTCTCTCTCTGGTCTCTCTCTCTCTCTCTCTCTGGTCTCTCTCTCTGGTCTCTCTCTGGTCTCTCTCT
>CM065668.1:833873-875199 GCA_033220385.1 Triplophysa yarkandensis | reverse complement strand
AGAGAGAGAGAGAGAGAGAGACCAGAGAAAGAGAGAGAGAGACCAGAGAGAGAGAGAGAGACCAGAGAGAGAGAGAGAGACCAGAGAGAGAGAGAGAGACCAGAGAAAGAGAGAGAGAGAGAGAGAGAGAGAGACCAGAGAGAGAGACCGAGAGAGAGAGAGAGAGACCAGAGAGAGAGAGAGAGACCAGAGAGAGAGAGAGAGAGACCAGAGAGAGAGAAAGAGACCAGAGAGAGAGAGAGAGACCAGAGAAAGAGAGAGAGAGAGAGAGAGAGAGAGAGAGAGAGAGACCAGAGAGAGAGATCGAGAGAGAGAGAGACCAGAGAGACCAGAAAGAGAGAGAGAGAGACCAGAAAGAGAGAGAGAGAGACCAGAGAGAGAGAGACCAGAGAGAGACAAGAGAGAGACCAGAGAGAGAGAGAGAGAGACCAGAGAGAGAGAGACCAGAGAGAGACAAGAGAGAGACCAGAGAGAGACCAGAGAGAGAGAGAGAGAGAGAGAGAGAGAGACCAGAGAGAGACCTGAGAGAGAGAGAGAACGAGAGAGAGAGAGACTGAGAGAGAGACCAGAGAGAGACCAGAGAGAGACCAGAGAGAGACCAGAGAGAGACCAGAGAGAGACCAGAGAGAAATCAGAGAGAGACCAGAGAGAGAGAGAGAGAGAGAGAGACCGAGAGAGAGAGAGAGAGAGAGACCAGAGAGAGAGAGAGCGAGAGAGCGAGAGCGAGCTGTTGTGGGTTGTGATGGTAGAGAAATAAAAGACTAACGTGTTTTTCATTGGAGTATAAATGGTTTAAAAGTGATAGTTCAACCCAAACTTTTTGTCTTTCTCTGCTCTCCTCCAGTACAAATCTGTGTAAATTTCTTTGTTGCACCAAACACAAATTGATATAATTGAATGTTACTTGCACACACACTTATGACTAAGCCAGTTTGTACTGTCAGTGGATTTTACTGCTAAATTCATTATATAAAAAAGATTCCTCATTAAAGCTACAAAACAGATTGAATTCTTTTTTTAATTCGTTTTTTTTTATGAATGATATTGACTGTAACCTGAATGTGGTTTGCTGCTTTGGTGTCTGTAAAGCGAGTGTTCGTTAAACACAGCGGCTCATGCTCTTGAATCATTATGTATGTCAACTGATTTTCAGCTGGTTTATGGTGATCGTTACATGCCCGATGACAACATTTATGGGTAAAGTTAAGACCTGGTCTGTTACGTACAAGGAAAGATGGTGATCATGTGTGTGATATACATCTACATTTACATTTAGTCATTTAGCAGACGCTTTTATCCAAAGCGACTTACAATAGTCGAGGAGACAATGAAGCGGTAAATAGCCGATACAACAATAGGTGAACAAGTGCTACAACAATGTTACCGAGTTACACAGAGAGAGAAGTTACAAAAGATTCTTTTTTTTTTTTTTTTTTTTGATAGAGTGAGTAGTTAGAAAAGAAGTGAGTTAGTGAGTTAGGTGTAGCCGGAAAAGATGAGTCTTTAGGTGTTTTTTAAAGATAGAGACCGAGTCTGACAAGCGTGAAGCCAGAGGCAGATCGTTCCACCATCGAGGAATATAGTACAGTTATTTAATCTTTAGAAACTTATTTCTGATGTATTTCTTACAAAAATCGATTTAATATAGCTTATTTTTCAATATTAAACTTAAATCCGAATGAAAAAGTACTGTACGTTATCTCATCCTCAGATCAGCTCATTTTACTCCCATTTTTAGAACTAAAAGACATGAAACATTGACTTTCTGATTTTCACTCGAGCAAAACCTTTTTGCAGAACACTTACTGTATGCAAATATGTTTAAGTTGCACTAATGTTTAAGTTGTGCATGTAGAACCTTTCCTCCGAGTCTGTGTTTTTTAACATTACTGCTGTGTTTGTGCGGCTCAGATTTTAGAGTTTATATGCGTTTACCCGAACAAACCTACAGGTTGAAGACAGGAGAAATAGAACGCTGTTTAGATCTGCTTGGTTGTGTTTTTGTGAGTTGAGTTTACATTAGAACTCTAAAGACGTGTTTATCACAGATGTGTTACATTTCAGAATGAAGCCTGACCTCCCTTAACATCAGCTTTCATTATCATGACTTAACATCAGCTATACAAGCTTCAAAGAACATTATTCTGTATCTTAAAGATTTAGAAATTTTTTTCTGTTTAGCTGTCCAACAAATAAACACATTTTATGTAAAATCATGTTATATATGATAAACCGTGAGCTGAATGTTCTTTTTGAATGATGAATGAAGATTGAGTGTGTCTTTTGTCGCTCTCATGGCAGGTTCCTATTGTGATATTTGGAGTGTGACGGAGGCTTCACGCCATCTCTAGAGTTACATTTCTATTCTCTCAGCTTTAATAAATCTGAAACATGAATCCGTCAAAGGATTTAAACAAGGTAGAATGACCTGAGGCTGGCGTTTGGAAAAGATGGGAACATTTTAGGGAATACAGCGGTGAAATATCTTTACTGATGTATTTCAGGTCTTTGATTATTTAGTAAGACAGCACTGATGCTCAGGGCTTAGTTCACAGGACAGATGCAGGGAACTTTCTCACGCCCCTTTGAAAATGTGTTTTCATCTTATAATTTTCCTACTTAACCCACCCTGTCATTTTCATCTTATCTGGGATGTTCAGTCATCCTGATGGCTGGTGATTTACTTTCCCTTGAGCGGCCTAAACATACTGTAGACGTTTAAAACGGAAGAGAAACGTTTGTTGAAAGGTAACAGAATTTAAACTGAAAACATTATTTGATTACGTGGTTTTGTCTGACATTTGAAATGAAATTGCGATCCTGTCTACGTTTTGAATGTTGATTTTGTACCTTTGGATGTATTTTAGTGTTACCTGCTGTATATTTGTGTTTTCAGAAGCCAGAAAATGTTAATTTTATTGACATCAACACAAACACACATGGATTCATTTAAGAGTTCTGATGTTTGCCAAGAAAAGGAATAATATCAGTGAGCTCTTCATCATGTTATGATATTTCCTACTTGTTTTCTTCAATCGTGTTTATAGTTACTGTCATGATTTATAAAAGCAATAATCCACTTTTGGATTGTTCCTCTCGGTAATGCTCGGACAGAATTATCAAATACAAGTTAACCTGAACCTGACCTGTTGTTCAAAGATTCTGTTGCTTCAAATGAAAATCCCATCTCAAACCTGACAACACGGACAGCGTGTGAATGTTTGTATAAACCAGTGAGAATATCTATAGTTAAACTCTTTCTGTTATTATAACTCATTTGGTGTCTGTGACAATGCAGACTTGCTCAAACTGTTGACCTCTGGAAGGCCTCTATTGTCTCGACGTGTGTGCGTGAATGATCCGCTTTTGCATTCGGTTACACCAACATTGTGTTCATGACAGAGACACATCTGCACTTATTTCAATGATCAAATTCTCAAATACTTGTGAAATGAATCAGCTGCAATTAGTTATTTGTGATTGGTTACATATGTACACAAAACAAGGTATTTAGAGAAATGCCTCTTTGGTTTTGTGTCCACATTCTTGTAAATATCTTTTGTGGTCTACAGAAGAAGGAATGTCTCTGAAGGCAGAAATCTCAGAGAACTGGACTGCATATACAGTAGCTATATTCCATGTGTTCTCTGGAGCTTTTGTTCATATGGAGGAGAATGTTGATAAAACAATGAAATTCCCCAGAGTCTTCCTTTTCCTATTGTTCAGGAGGTGGGGCTGTATTATTCATGCAGATCTTGACCTAGAAGAGCTTCAACGATATTTGTCAATCAGATCCTCACACAGTCATAATGTTTCATGATTTATGTAAGTGCACTTTACCAGTTTTACACGATTACTGAAACACACAAATTTCACTCACTCACTCACTCACTCACTCACTCACTCACACTCTCTCTCAATCACTCACTCTCTCTCAATCACTCACTCACTCACTCTCTCACTCACTCACTCACTCACTCACACTCTCTCTCAATCACTCACTCACTCACTCACTCACTCACTCACACTCTCTCTCAATCACTCACTCACTCTCACTCACTCACTCACTCACTCACTCACTCACTCACTCACTCACACTCACTCACACTCTCTCACTCACTCACTCACACTCTCTCACTCACTCACTCACTCACTCACTCACTCACTCACTCACTCACTCACTCACACTCTCACTCACTCACACTCTCACTCACTCACACTCTCACTCACTCACCTCAGTCTCACTCACTCACTCACTCACTCACTCACTCACACACACACTCTCACTCACTCACTCACTCACTCACACTCTCTCTCTCTCTCTCTCTCTCTCTCTCTCTCTCTCTCTCTCACTCACTCACTCACTCACTCACTCACTCACTCACTCACTCACTCACTCACTCACTCACTCACTCACTCACTCACTCACTCACTCACTCACTCACTCTCTCTCTCTCTCTCTCTCTCTCTCTCTCTCTCTCTCTCTCACTCACTCACACTCTCTCTCTCTCTCTCTCTCTCTCTCTCTCTCTCACTCACTCACTCACTCACTCACACTCTCACTCACTCACTCACACTCTCACTCACTCACTCACTCTCTCTCTCTCTCTCTCTCTCTCTCTCTCTCTCTCACTCACTCACTCACTCACTCACTCACTCACTCACTCACACTCTCTCTCTCACTCACTCACTCACTCACTCACTCACTCACTCACTCACTCACTCACTCACTCACTCACACTCACTCACACTCTCACTCACTCTCTCTCTCTCTCTCTCTCTCTCTCTCTCTCTGTCACTCACTCTCTCACTCTCTCTCTCACTCACTCACTCACTCACTCACACTCTCTCTCTCTCTCTCTCTCTCTCTCTCTCTCTCTCTCTCTCTCTCTCACTCACTCACACTCTCACTCACTCACTCACACTCTCACTCACTCACTCACTCTCTCTCTCTCTCTCTCTCACTCACTCACTCACTCACTCTCTCTCTCTCTCTCTCTCACTCACTCACTCACTCACACTCACTCACTCACTCACTCACTCACTCACACTCTCTCTCACTCACTCACTCACTCACTCACACACACACACACACACACACTCACACTCTCACTCACTCTCTCTCTCTCTGTCAATCACTCACTCACTCACTCACACTCTCTCTCTCACTCACTCACTCACTCACTCACTCACTCACTCACACACTCTCACTCACACTCTCACTCACTCACTCTCTCTCACTCTCTCACACTCTTTCTTACTTTCTCACACACACACATTTTTAATAACGCGGGAAAGAAATATTCTACCACACAATTGCAGAAATGTAATGTGACAGCAGAGCTCCAGATGAATATAATAATAGAGGATTGCACATGTTTATTGCACAGTAGGATATAAGATGTGTTTTTCCAAAAGTTTTTAGTATACTCTGTGGATCTGAAGTGTTGGATGGGGCGGTCACAGCGAGGGATTGGTTGTTCATGTCCTCTTTATGTTGTAAATGAGAACATGAATCAGATTTTGAATAATTCCACACATCATCAATGTAAAGTTTAAACGGTTCAAATCTTCTTTGACTGAATGATCGTCATGGAAACGCGATGTATTTTTACTAGAAATGTAACATTTCAATGTATCAATATAACAAAATGTCTTAGAAAACCATGTGATCATGTTTGTTTGTGTGATGGATCCAGTGGTTTTTAATCCACAGAAACACATTAGTGAACAAACTCTTCTGTAGGGTAGCTCATGTAGAAGTGTGAGTACAGATTGACGTCTTATCAACTGTAGTGCCGTAAATAAAGAACGACAGAATGTGTGTATGTAACATTCAGAGACATCTCACTTCATGATGTTGTTAATGTTATTTCTATTTAATAAATTACTTTTCGGATTTCAATAGCATGTTTTTGGCCTTGCTCTTGCACTAAAACGTTCTTAAAGGTTTTATTTTTAGTAATCAAATCAGATGTGGTTGTATAATGTCAGTATGGGAAAGTCAGACTGTCGCAGTGTTTCAGAGAAACACATTTGTGGGAAACTGAGGAGTATTTTAGTAATGAGGTTAGGTACATAAGCAGTGTTCCAATGCATCATGAGTGCCGTCCCAACATAAAGATGCGGTGATATCCCACCGTGCATTATGATGAAGCACGAGAAATGTGGATTGGCATTATACATGTCTGTGTTTTGTATTTTTAAAAGTCAAACGGTGTTACTCTGTTTATGACCAGAACATGGTTAAAATATCATATTTCACACCTATTGGTTAAATAAATAAAAGTAATGACATCGTGTTGATTTGTGATGAAATATTAAATGAATGACAGCTGTTGACGGACCATCTCTGTTTGTTTTCTCTGTTTGTCGTGTTCTGTTCCGCTCACATCTCTTCAAACAAAGAAAACAGCCAAAGGTAAGAAACATATTGAATGTGTTTTTCACTTTTAAAATAATAAACACAAACCCTGTTGTTAATGTTAGTTCCATTTGATATACAATATGGATGATATGTGAATAACTTTAATTGCCAAATAGATCCTTTAATTCTAAGTTGATGAAATTTCATTTGTCTAAAAAAATTAAATAAATATATATGAATATTTTGCCTCTTTATGCAATCAAAGGGAAAAAATATTTTTATATGTTTTACAACGCTAAATACAGAGGAATTACACATGTACCTAAACATGTGATCATGTGTAAAACATGGTTTGCTGGACACTTTGTTTGTTCTGCGTTATTGTGATGTACCATAAGCATTAGCATTACATTTTATATTAAATACACTCTTTAATTCAAAGTCACTTACATATGACAGCATAACATTTCACATGAATATTGTGTTTATCTGAAAGTGTTTCCACCGTCTGATTTAAATCTGAGGATTTGAGGTTTTTCCGGTGCACATGCAGACACATGTTGTGTGACACACACAGAGCTCAGTGTACATTCACTCAACGCTGTATTGTTTTCTCTCTCTCTCCTCCGGCTCGGGGACGAGAGACAGTCTGTATGCAGACTGCAGCTCAGACTAATTCTGGAACACTAGCAGAGGTCCCCAATTCACACTTTTATTGTTTTATCACCCGGTCAGCTGAGCTTTAAAATCAGGACATTCATTAAAAAATATTTTGTAAAAAATCACGACAGTTCATCAAATAGACATGCTGATAAACTTCATTTTTACAATTGTTTTTTGTTTTTCATCTCAATATGAAATTTTTTACATTTACTCAAATTCAGATTATTCTACCTCTAATATTCTACCTGTAATATACATTTATTCATGAGATTAAGATAAAAGCTTTAAAAGAGAAATAGAGATTTTCTGTTTAACTGTGTTGTTTCTGTGTCAGTGGTGTAGCGTGACTGAATCCTTCAAACTCATTCAGTGAGTCATCTCTTAATAATGTTTTCAGAAAATCGCTGTCCATGATCTACATTTTCCATGTTTTGTTTTAGTAGTGATTTAAGTTTTGTGCATTTTTAAATCTGCTGGAATCTTGCACTGAATCATTTCTTGGCCCTTTACTTCGAATGAATTCATCTGAATGTTTCGAGCTATCTTCACACTTCATGCGGGTCCTGATGTGTGTTTACAGTGAACTGAACATCTAACTCACTCTGTGCTCTTCATCAGAACATTTGGGTCGGACCAAAGACTCCGACTGTTGCCCGGTGATCTCTAGAGACCAGGAGAAAATTTGCTCATAAAATATCTCTTCATTTAAGCCGTCTGAACACAAACCTTCAACTTATTACAAGAACGCATGATAATAACAGATGATGAACAAGTGCACGCTTGAAAACCTTCAGATCCAGCTTAGTTTTTCCTTCTCAAGATGGTTTATTTTGTGCTGTGAAAGAAGAGAGAATGCTCTTTGTCATACGGGCACAGACGCTGTTGCTCTGGAATCCGGCCTCTTTAAAAGCAGGAATTTATACAGGTCTTCAGAGTAATGTTTTCTTATTAACTGTGTCTTAACACAAAAGTCTTCTGTGCAAATCTCACAATGCTTAGGGGTTTGCACTTTTAAAGCTCAGCACATCTCATGGAGATCTTAGTTACGGTTAGTTAGGTATCACTTTTGTCTCACATCTTTTGTCTTTAAATTATTTTATAGGATATTTAAAAACTGAACCTGTTGACTGCATCGATGATATAGCTCAGAACATGAGAAATATTTGAGGCCTTTTGATAGAAATCTGAGAAACATAAGACGTCTTCAAATCAGCTCATTGATTAATGACGAATATGTATTATATATTAACACTGAAATGATTTTCATTTCTTTTTTAATTGGTTATTTTTACAAACTGTGTCTGTGCCTGCGTGTCTCTAGGATTCTCTTATCCACTTTGGGGATTTTCTGGTTTAAAACAAGCATAATCATGTTCTGTCTGTCTGCCAAAATTGAACACATTAATTCTTCTTTTATCTGTTGGACCATCAGCAGGACACGCGTGTTCGAGCATGTGAGAACTCTTTGTGTTGTGTCTGCAGGTGTTTGCCTTCGATCATTGCTTCTGGTCCATGGATGAGTCCAACGTCCCGAAACATGCCGGTGAGTACCAGACACAATCTCTGTCAGGAAATGACACGAATGAACATGAGCAACCGTAAGACTGAAACACATCACATCAGCAGATTAGTAGATGACAATTCCGACATTTGTTGATTCTGTGTTATCCGTTTCAAGCTGTCCACACATAACAGTCAAAGCCTGATTTTATCTTCAGGTATTAGATTATGACAGCCTGCCAACAGAAACCTTTAAACGCTTTGACTTTACAATCATCTCCATGTTCATACATGGATAAATTTGCTATGCGTCTGTCACCTGTCAAATTTATGGTCTAATACATACAAACATCTGCACATTATAGAGTGTCTCGTATAAACATTACGATCATTAATGTCTTTAAGAAATTTGAAGAAGACAAAAGAACATTTCAATTAAATTGAATAATCTGCTTATTCACAAAGAACACTTTTTTTGATGTGCTAATGCATTGTATTTGAAGACCTTGTCACGTTTGTGCACAGGAATATTTCTCATGAGAGTGAAATGCTCGTGCGATTGCTCGTGATGTTGTTGTGATGTAATGTTTTTTTTTTTTTCTCAGGTCAGGAGGTTGTGTTTAAGTGCCTTGGGGATGGAATACTTGAAAATGCATTTCAAGGATACAATGCCTGTATTTTTGCCTATGGACAAACAGGTACACAGCTACAGACATAATCGCTCACACAAACACACACTGTAAAGTGTCTTAAAATATCACAAATATGACACGTTTCAAAATATAATAATTGAGATATAAACCTAGATTCACAGGATTAAGTGTCATGTCTAAATGAAAGTACAAGGCTGACATTCTTCATCACAACGGAAGAAATTTTGAAGAATGTTGTAATCAAATGACAATAAACCTGAATGACGGCCATTTTATGAATACAAAATCCAAAAAGACATTTCTCAAAACAGCTTTGTTGGTAGAAAGAGATAGATTGTAAATGATGATTTATGGCAGAGTTATGTTTCACTCTCTCACTTCTCTGACCTGCGAGAACACGTCTACAGGCTGAGATAACATCATAACATGTGTTTATGTCTTTGAAATGTTCTGTCGGTGGTCTCACAGGCTCTGGGAAATCGTTCTCTATGATGGGGAGCTGCGATCAGCCGGGTCTGATCCCTAGACTGTGCTGTTGTCTGTTTGAGAGAGTCTCCAGAGATCAGAACGAGGCTCACACATTTAAAGTGGAGGTCTCATACATGGAGATCTACAATGAAAAAGTCAGAGATCTGCTGGATCCCAAAGGGTGAGCGAGTGATGAAGGATCCCCCCAAAAAATGACATAAGCCTGAGTGTTATTTCTACGGATGCTGCCGAAGCTTTACTCTCAGCTCATTTTGACAATTTTTTGACGAAAGAAAATGAGTCTTTACTGAAGAAGTGTCTTCGATGTGCTAGCAGAGGCAGAACATTTCAGATATTTTAGTTGAGATCTAGGTGAATCTATGTTTGATCTGGTGTACATAAAGGAGGCATGATGAGGCAACATTGCCTATGATCATCTTTAGTCAATGTTGTCTCGATATCACTCTGTCATCACGATGTGTGTTTAAGCCATCATTAAAAAGGTTCTTCTTCTTTGGAGGAAAAATTGAAGATTTAACAGTTTCTTCTATACAGGAGCAGACAGTCTCTGAAGGTACGAGAACATAAAGTCTTGGGTCCGTACGTGGATTGTCTGTCTCAGCTGGCTGTGATGGGTTTTGAGGTGAATATACTTCAGTCTTTCTGCTTCTCAGAACTCATTTGACGTCGAGCTCTCAGATGTGTTAATGAAGGAACAGCGTCATTTCAGGACGATTTCTAGAATTTTCTTTAAGCAAGAGAAACATAAAGTCAGGTTATAAAATAGTTGTGCATTGAACAGCTCAAATGTCATGTTTATATCTTTAGTTTATTATTGATCGACCAGACCATTGTTAAATTGTTAAAAACGATGTAGCCACAGTGTAGATATTCTGATAATGATGATAAAGACCTGATGTATTGATCTGTTTCTGACAGGACATCGAATCTCTGATGTCCGAGGGCAATAAATCCCGGACAGTAGCCGCTACAAACATGAATGAGGAAAGCAGTCGATCACATGCGGTGTTTAGTGTCATCCTCACACAGACACTCTATGACCTGCAATCTGGGGTCAGTCTTTCTGCATGAACACTGATGATAGTGTTCGAGCGTCACTAGGGTAATACGTTTTGTGTGTGTTTATGATGGGATGCAGAACTCTGGTGAGAAGGTGAGTAAGATCAGTCTGGTGGATCTGGCCGGCAGTGAACGTGTTTCCAAGACCGGAGCTGCAGGAGAGAGACTGAAGGAAGGAAGCAACATCAACAAGTGAGAATCCGTTTAAACTTCAGACAAAAAACTCTACTGTAAATACATTTAATCAGGGATCTGTTTAAAACTTAAATGCATCACTTAACTGTTGTGTTTCATTTCAGATGTAAATTATTTTGTTATATTCAGACATTGGATTGTGTTCATTTGACGAAGGTTTAAGTAAATTTATCATTCGGAATCTACTTCACAACAGTGGCTGTTTAATCTAGTTCAGTTTTATTTCTATTGACTTTTTTACAATGTCTATTATAATAAACTAGATTTTGTTTTATTATGTCATTTTAATGTAAGATCTTATAAGGCTACTTTATATGAAAAATGTGATATGCACTAATGTGCAAAATAATGGAATATACAATAATGCTCAGATATCGTGAAATATTCAAATAAAATTAACACATAATAAAGTTTCATCTTAATAAAGTAATATATTAAAGTTTTCATGTTTCATCTTAATCCCCCTAAACTCGAAAAAAACGTTTAAAATGATATGATATAGTTATAGGGCTTTAATCTTTCATACTAGGGGTAATATGACACAAAATTCACAGTTCAGCAGGTACCTTGATTTTAAGTCACGGTTTGGTTAATTTACTGTACAGTTAGTGGGGAAAAAAGCAGAAGAAAAAAATTATAATTACCAACATTAATTATTTAAATTAATATTTGTAAACATGAACAGTTTTTAAAGTTTAATCGTAATCATTGGTTAGAATTAAATATAAAAATAAAACAGATAAAAAAAGGTTCTCTTATAAATAAAATAATGATATATTAAATCAGTCAGAATATATAATGTAGTACAAATTTAATTTATAATAAGAAGTTGCATTTATTTCAATATGTAGTGCATAATGCTTCTGTGGCATTATAACAATATGAAAAACAGAACTTTAACTGGGTCACACCTAAATAAAAACAATAGGTAAACAGCATGGTCATCTCCAGACTGATTAACGTATGACATTTAAATATAATTTTTTAATAAATGCTGGTTTATGTTGATGCTCTCTTTGACTCTCTTATGTGTTGTGTTGTGTCTCTTCAGATCGCTGACCACACTGGGTTGTGTGATCTCTGCTCTGGCCGATCAGTCTGCAGGAAAGAGCAAAAACAAGTTTGTGCCGTACCGAGACTCGGTGCTCACGTGGCTGCTCAAGGTACTGAGAGAGAAATGTTTGGACGCTGATCCATCAGATGGCTAATATCTCACATTGGTCACTTTGTAAGATGGTTTGTTGTGCTTCAGGACAATCTTGGTGGCAACAGTAAAACAGCAATGATAGCCACGGTCAGTCCAGCTGCTGATAACTACGAAGAGACGCTGTCCACGCTACGATACGCCGACCGAGCAAAGAGAATTGTCAACCATGCTGTGGTCAATGAAGATCCAAACGCCCGCATCATCCGAGAACTCAGAGAGGAGGTGGAGAAACTCAAGACGCAGCTTTCTCAGGCCGAGGTGAGATAAGCTTTCCAAATGTTCTGCAACTCGTGGTAAAACATATCTGATGAGGATTGTGTTCTGGATGTATCAGTCTCTTAAAGCTCCAGAACTCCGGGAGAAACTACAGGAATCTGAGAAACTCATTCAGGAGATGACCGTCACTTGGGAGGAGAAACTCAGAAAGACGGAGGAGATTGCACAGGTCTTTAACACAATCAAAAATGATCTCTTTACACAAATGAACTCAATCGTGTCTCATGAATGTGATTGTTGTCTGCAGGAGCGTCAGAAACAGTTGGAGAGTATGGGAATCTCTCTGGAATCTTCAGGAATCAAGGTGGGAGAAGACAAATGTTTCCTGGTCAATCTGAATGCTGATCCGGCATTAAATGAACTGCTGGTTTATTATCTGAAGGTATGTCAATCGGATTTCATTCATCTGTTTGCCTCGAGTAATGGCCTATAAACACATCAATACATTTCATTTCTGCTGTTGTTTAACACCCACATGAGAAAAGCTGATTTTGGCTTGATGATGTAATTCATATGTCAGTGATATGAGATGAACAAGTTTCAAAGGAGTCTCTCAGATGAACCCTTCAGAGTTGTGAATGAATTCTATAAATACATTTGTATTCATTCACAAACGTTCAGTCCGTAGATGTGAGATGTGCTGGGCCGCAGGGCTTCTGCACACCAGACAACAGCTCTTTGTTTGTCTCTTCCAGTCTGCTGGCATGCGGATGTGACATTAGCATGTTAATGTGGGAGAAACAGGGCATCTGTGGGCCGTGAAGATGTTTATTTAACTCAACCCACATGTGTGATAACAAGCACGCTGTCTTCTGTTATTCTCTTTATTAATCATTATTACTGTCAGATGAAGATATGTTGAGATATATCAGGTGAGGATCAATCCGGGAACATAACCTGGGTTGTCATCGTCAAAAATGATGCCAAAACTTCACCATGGAAGACTTTCTTAGACAAAAAATAAGTTCAGTGAATACAAAAAGGGATCAGTTGTGTTGTGGTGGTTAGAGAGTTGGACTTGTAAGTAGAAGGTTGTTGCTTTGAATCCCAGTGCCAGCAGACAAAAACTTAAGTGTAAATACATATAATAAAAGCAAAATAATTATTAAACAAATAACTTAATGATTAAGTTTTAAAATAAATTTAGTAATAGTAAATCAAACCAAAATATCAAAGTAAGAACAATTACATGTTTAATAAATTATTATGAGAATAAGTATTAAAAAATAGTATAACAGGAATTCAAGAATCGGGGAAATAAGTCATTTTTGCCATTTATAATTAATATATTATTTTTACAGTATAATAGATATTTTTATTTGAAAATATTGCGGATTTATATCTCCACACTTTACAAGGTAAAATCAAATAGAACTTAAATTACATTCACCTGCAGAACAGTCATTATTTGAGTTTAATTTGTGAAGGGAATTGTTGAATGGTTTGCAGGATCACACACGCGTGGGTGCAGATACGTCTCAGGATATTCAGCTGTTTGGTATTGGGATTGAGTCTGAACATTCAGTGATTGAGATCTCTTCTGATGGAGACATCGCTCTCACTCCAGTAAACAACGCCAGGTAAACAACATCTGTCAACTACACATTTAACCCATACTGCTACAGATTATATCAGATTTATAGATTGCAGAGTTGGAGAGCAAAATAAATGAGAACTAGTCTTGATTGAAATTAAATCAGATATTTTTCTTTCTATGTGTTTTGCCAGAACTTGTGTAAATGGCACAATGATCGACTCCAGAGTTCATCTGTGGCATGGAGATCGAATCCTGTGGGGAAACAACCACTTCTTCAGGTACAACACACACACATCTTAAGCACGATCATGCGTGTCGTCTTAGTAACGCTCATCAGATTTACTGTATGGTCCTCAGAATCAACCTGCCGAAGCGCAAGAGACGTGATCGTTTGAAGGAGATAGAGAGAGATTCTCCCCGTGAGAGCTTCGTGGAGGTGGATGTGGAGACAGCCAGCGAAGCTTCCTCCGAACAGGATTACAGTTATGAGTTCGCTCAGATGGAGGTCATGATGAAAACGCTGGGGAGCAATGGTATGGGTGTGACCTTTGACAAGGTATACTGCCTAAGGTTCATCATCTGATGTTGTGTTTCTGTGATCAGACCCCATGCAGAACGTGGTGCAGGTTCTGGAGAAACAGTATCTGGAGGAGAAGCGTTTGGCTCTGGAGGAGCAGAAACTCATGTACGAGCGTGAGCTGAATTCCCTTCGACAGCAACTGTCACCAGAGAAGATCACGCAGCACCAGCGCAGCGGCAGCGACCGTCTGCCTCTCCCCACACACAACACACACACCAGAGTCAGACTGTGGACCGATGATAGGTCTCTATACTCGATAAATCATTCTGTCCCACTTTTATGTTTATTCAGATTCATGAATGTGTGTCGGTGCATTTCAGAGACGTGCTATTCCGTCAGAGTCTCTCTCGGCTCCGTGAGCAGGTGGTGAGAGCAAACGCTTTAGTGCGAGAGGCCAACTTTCTATCGGACGAGATGAAGAGACTCACCGACTATCAGGTGACCCTCCAGATACCTGCTGCCAACCTCAGCGCCAACCGCAAGGTGAGAGCTGTATATACACACACGAAATCAAATTCAAATGCAACATTCTTCAGAAGTCCCTTCCTCTGTATAAGTTCTCTTTTACTGTTGTTTTCCTGTTGTTGTGTCAAACCCAGCGTGGAGCGATTGTGAGTGAACCGGCTATACAGGTCCGGCGTAAGGGAAAGGGAACACAAGTTTGGACCATCGAAAAATTAGAGAACAAGTTAGTGGACATGAGAGAACACTACAGAGACTGGAGAGAAAACACACAAGAAATGGTGAGCACCGGCGGAGTCTTTTGAAACATTTAAAAGGCTTGATTTCATTTCCAATCCTGTTTAAAAGTTTCTTCAAATGAATATTTCCTCTAATTTCCCACATATCACAACATTTTAACATAAAAAAACACAAAAATAAACCCACTTTGATAAAGTAAAAGTATATATTTATATATATTTATAGTTTCATATGATAACTGTTGAGCAGAAACCATAAAAATGAATATTTTTTGTAAAACTTTAGTTACATTATCAGAGGGTGAAACAATATTTTAATACTTTTAATTGGTTGATTATATGGGTACTCACAAACAGGATCAGCAAAATATATGATTAAAAAATTAATAATAAATGATTAATCAAAATAAAGAAATATGGAGATATTCCTGACAATAATAATGATATTGTAGTGTACATAAAGGACAATAATGTTATAGTTATATAAGAAATAAATGATGTAATGCATCAATAAATAAATGAACCAAAACCAATGAAAATTAATTCCAAACTTCAACACAAATTTTTCATTAGAACAAGTTAAAAACATTTTAAATTGATGTGTTGTTGTTGATTTTCATCTTTATTTCTCATGGTATCTTTTTCACGTACAGCTGTTTTTGTTTTCCAGGTAAACAGACTTCATAATAAATCAGGGGATCCGTTCTTCGAAGCTCAGGAGAATCATAACCTCATTGGTGTAGCTAATGTTTTCCTGGAGTGTCTTTTTCATGATGTCAAGCTTCAATATGCAGTTCCCATCATCAGTCAGCAGGGGGAGGTGAGAGAGTCTCTAGATCAATCTTTTAATCCCGTTAGATCATGGTTTATCACCGCTGTCTGTTGTTTCCTTCAGGTCGCCGGACGTCTTCATGTAGAGCTGCTGCGGATGAGCGGAGCTGTGCCCGAGCGTCCGCCCGCTGGAGACGATTCGTCTGAAAACTCCAGCGAGAGCGGCGGATATGATGTCATGGACAATAACGGAGAGATTGTTCATATGTCTAAGAAGCTCACCTGCAGGGTAGAGGAGTCTAATAATAAAAGACTGAAAGTATTGCATTGAAAATATGGTATTTGTTCTCACCGTCATTTTTTCTGTTGTCTTTAATAAGGTACGAATCAGAGAGGCAACGGGTTTACCTCTAAACCTATCCAACTTTGTTTTCTGTCAATATTCATTCTGGGAGCAGCCTGAACCCATCGTAGCTCCGCCCATGGTCAGCCCCGACACCCCCTCTCCTCGAACCCCTGACACTGAGTTTACTGTGCGCTTCGATCACTGCAGGGTACAAACCAAAAATCATCAATCCAAACCCCACATTTGAGCATCATAACATCCGTCTGTTATTTTAAAACCAACTAAAAGTGTGTTCTGATTGTGCGTAGGATTTCGTGGTTCTCGTGTCTGAGGAGTTCCTTGAGTTTATCTCGGATGGTGCTCTGGCGATAGAGGTGTGGGGTCATCGGTTCGCGGGTAATGGACGCTCACTCTGGGAACTGAATGGACTGCAGGCCAAGACACGGACGCTCAGAGACAGGTCACATGATCTTCATCACGTTATATTCTTTTGTATTTATAAGCCACAGAAGGATAAATGTGTGTGTGTCATCTGACAGGTGGAGTGAAGTTTCTCGCAGTATTGAAATGTGGGTCTCCATACAGGAGCTGAATGAACAGGGCGAGTATTCACCTGTAGAGCTGCACCAGAGTAAAGACACCAGCACCGGAGGAGTGTTTCAACTGAGACAGGTGTTACACACATCATCCAATCAGAGCTCAAAATAAAAACACACATCATCCAATCAGAGCTCAAAATAAAAACACACATCATCCAATCAGAGCTCAAAATTAAAAAAACAAATCATCCAATCAGAGCTCAAAATTAAAAAAACAAATCATCCAATCCAAGCTCAAAATTAAAACACACCTCATCCAATTTGAGCTCAGAATAAAAAAAAACATCCGATCAGAACTCGGAATTAAATAAAAACATCATCAAATCAATGCTCAGAATTAAAATACCTCATCAAATCAGAGCTCAGAATTAAAATACCTCATCAAATCAATGCTCAGAATTAAAATACCTCATCAAATCAGAGCTCAGAATCAAAATACATCATCAAATCAGAGCTCAGAATCAAAATACATCATCAAATCAGAGCTCAGAATCAAAATACATCATCAAATCAGAGCTCAGAATCAAAATACATCATCAAATCAGAGCTCAGAATCAAAATACATCATCAAATCAGAGCTCAGAATC
Organism: Triplophysa yarkandensis; assembly: GCA_033220385.1. Taxonomy (NCBI): domain Eukaryota; kingdom Metazoa; phylum Chordata; class Actinopteri; order Cypriniformes; family Nemacheilidae; genus Triplophysa; species Triplophysa yarkandensis. The sequence continues at coordinate 857,669 of CM065668.1, read as the reverse complement.
AAAATACATCATCAAATCAGAGCTCAGAATTAAAACACACATCATCAAATCAGAGCTCAGAATCAAAATACATCATCAAATCAGAGCTCAGAATCAAAATACATCATCAAATCAGAGCTCAGAATCAAAATACATCATCAAATCAGAGCTCAGAATTAAAACACACATCATCAAATCAGAGCTCAGAATCAAAATACATCATCAAATCAGAGCTCAGAATTAAAACACACATCATCAAATCAGAGCTCAGAATTAAAACACACATCATCAAATCAGAGCTCAGAATTAAAACACACATCATCAAATCAGAGCTCAGAATTAAAACACACATCATCAAATCAGAGCTCAGAATTAAAATACATCATCAAATCAGAGCTCAGAATCAAAACACCTCATCAAATCAGAGCTCAGAATTAAAACACACATCATCAAATCAGAGCTCAGAATTAAAATACATCATCAAATCAGAGCTCAGAATCAAAACACCTCATCAAATCAGAGCTCAGAATCAAAATACATCATCAAATCAGAGCTCAGAATCAAAATACTTCATCAAGTCAGAGCTCAGAATCAAAATACATCATCAAATCAGAGCTCAGAATCAAAATACATCATCAAATCAGAGCTCAGAATTAAAATACATCATCAAATCAGAGCTCAGAATCAAAACACCTCATCAAATCAGAGCTCAGAATCAAAATACATCATCAAATCAGAGCTCAGAATCAAAACACCTCATCAAATCAGAGCTCAGAATCAAAATACATCATCAAATCAGAGCTCAGAATCAAAACACCTCATCAAATCAGAGCTCAGAATTAAAACACATCATCAAATCAGAGCTCAGAATCAAAATACATCATCAAATCAGAGCTCAGAATTAAAACACACATCATCAAATCAGAGCTCAGAATTAAAATACATCATCAAATCAGAGCTCAGAATTAAAATACATCATCAAATCAGAGCTCAGAATCAAAACACCTCATCAAATCAGAGCTCAGAATCAAAATACATCATCAAATCAGAGCTCAGAATCAAAATACTTCATCAAATCAGAGCTCAGAATCAAAATACATCATCAAATCAGAGCTCAGAATCAAAATACATCATCAAATCAGAGCTCAGAATTAAAATACATCATCAAATCAGAGCTCAGAATCAAAACACCTCATCAAATCAGAGCTCAGAATCAAAATACATCATCAAATCAGAGCTCAGAATCAAAACACCTCATCAAATCAGAGCTCAGAATCAAAATACATCATCAAATCAGAGCTCAGAATCAAAACACCTCATCAAATCAGAGCTCAGAATTAAAACACATCATCAAATCAGAGCTCAGAATCAAAATACATCATCAAATCAGAGCTCAGAATTAAAACACACATCATCAAATCAGAGCTCAGAATTAAAATACATCATCAAATCAGAGCTCAGAATCAAAACACCTCATCAAATCAGAGCTCAGAATCAAAATACATCATCAAATCAGAGCTCAGAATCAAAATACTTCATCAAATCAGAGCTCAGAATCAAAATACATCATCAAATCAGAGCTCAGAATCAAAATACATCATCAAATCAGAGCTCAGAATTAAAATACATCATCAAATCAGAGCTCAGAATCAAAACACCTCATCAAATCAGAGCTCAGAATCAAAATACATCATCAATTTAGAGCTCAGAATCAAAACACCTCATCAAATCAGAGCTCAGAATCAAAATACATCATCAAATCAGAGCTCAGAATCAAAACACCTCATCAAATCAGAGCTCAGAATTAAAACACATCATCAAATCAGAGCTCAGAATCAAAATACATCATCAAATCAGAGCTCAGAATTAAAACACATCATCAAATCAGAGCTCAGAATTAAAACATCTCATCAAATCAGAGCTCAGAATCAAAATACATCATCAAATCAGAGCTCAGAATCAAAATACATCATCAAATCAGAGCTCAGAATCAAAACACCTCATCAAATCAGAGCTCAGAATTAAAACACATCATCAAATCAGAGCTCAGAATTAAAACATCTCATCAAATCAGAGCTCAGAATCAAAATACATCATCAAATCAGAGCTCAGAATCAAAATACATCATCAAATCAGAGCTCAGAATCAAAATACATCATCAAATCAGAGCTCAGAATCAAAGTACATCACCAAATCAGAGCTCAGAATTAAAACACCTCATCAAATCAGAGCTCAGAATCAAAATACATCATCAAATCAGAGCTCAGAATCAAAATACATCATCAAATCAGAGCTCAGAATTAAAATACTTCATCAAATCAGAGCTCAGAATTAAAACACCTCATCAAATCAGAGCTCAGAATCAAAATACATCATCAAATCAGAGCTCAGAATTAAAACACATCATCAAATCAGAGCTCAGAATTAAAAAACATCATCAAATCAGAGCTCAGAATTAAAACACACTTCATAAAACTCTTCCCGTGTCTGGATCTCTTATAGTTTTTGTGTTACGATGTGTTTGTTATTGTCAGGGTCACTCTCGAAGGCTTCAGGTGTCTGTTAAACCCGTCCAGTGTTCTGGAACTTTACCTCTACTGGTTGAAGCGATTCTCTCCGTCTCTATTGGTTGTGTCTCAGCTCGATCCATGAAACTTCAGAGACCGCTGGACAGCTATCAGGTCATTACAGTAGTTCACCACTCAAAAAAATCATCAAATATTTCAACCAACCATATTGCATCATGTCAATGGAAAAGCAGTTAAAGCATAGCAGTTAACAAATGTTTAAAATGTAAGAAGAAAAGACAGTTTCACACATTTTCCCTTAAAATCATCTGCTTAAATCTGTCTTCTGCATGATGGAAAACACAATTATCATGAGAACTCAATGATGTTTGTGTGTGTGTGTTCTCTCCTGGCAGAGAGAGGAAGAGGAAGATTTTGATAGTTATCAGGTATTCTCATTGGGTGCATGACCTACAGAATCTGCTGCTCATCTTGTGCTTTCAGACATATAAATCTAAAATCCTTAAGTTGTTGTCAACAAAGTTATTGTTCAAAAGCAGAAAATGAATTACTGTATATAGTAAGCATCACTTGCACTTAATTAAAGTTTAATAATCTTGTTTTCTAGCATATTGATCATGAATTTAATAACAGTTTTTACAAAACACAAATACCATGTTCATACTATAGTTACCGTGGCAGAACCACTGTTAAATAATGTAACTTTAGTATTCACTGTTTTTGGGTTTTGTTTGTGATAGTTATTTCCTTCACGAGTCATGTAGACAGATCAGATCATGTCCCGATCAATCTCTCAACATCTTCACATGTGAAGTGGCTAGCATTAGGAAACTTGAAAGACATTTTTTGCTCAAAGCAGAAAGCTGTAATGTCTCTAAAATCAGCTTTACCGCACTAACACACTGCAGAGGTGACACACGTGTTGTGCTTAACATGATCACATGACCAGCGCATGTCTGCATGTCTTCTGCACGTAATGTCCACTGGAAAGTACAAAGATGGAGCTTCTTATGGATTCATTTGCAATTTTACAATTACAGATTTTAACAGCATTTGACAGACACCTTTATGACTTTTTATATTTGATTTTGAGCATGTGCAACCCCTGTGACATGTATTTGGTATTTTTGTGAATAATTTACATCAAATCTTGAGATGGAGGCCGGCTAAACCACAACCTTAGAATAAATTCTCTATTAATCAGATTTGAAGAAAATACGCTTTAAATGAGCTTATAACAACCATAAACTGGATCTGATGTAATTGTCAGAAGTTATTTTATCTACAAAAAGAAAGACCATTTCAATATTATAGTTCATAAAGTTGTGACGTGCAGTGGCCGGTCGCTGCTGTCTAATGTACATATTACTTTTATGTATCTTTATCGGGTCAATGAGGGATTCCATTTTTACATTCATGATCAGATGTCATTCTGTCTGTAAAACTACGGTACGTTGAGATGTTTGTGGTGTCTCTGCACAGGAAGAAGACCTCAACTGTTTGAGGGATCGCTGGTCTGATGCTCTCATCAAACGCCGGGAATATCTGGAGGAACAGATCAAGAAAATCATCAACAAATCAGGTTGGACTTCGCAGATCTCAGGATTTATTTTCATTGGCTGTGGTGGAAGCGCGGTGTTGATTGTGTGCTGTGTTTGACAGAGAAATCTGAAGAAGATGTGGAGCGAGAAGCTCGACTGGTGGAGCAGTGGGTGGGTCTGACGGAGGAGAGGAACGCTGTGCTGGTTCCAGCACCTGGCAGTGGAATACCTGGAGCACCTGCACACTGGTGACAACATTCATTAACTATACACCTGGGTCTATTCCTCTACTCTTTCATACTGTACATATCAATAACTTTTATTTAGATCAGACACTATGGCCACACAAAAACTATTAAAAACAATTCTGATGAAGAAGCGTGACCTTTTTTGGGGTTAAATACTTAGTTTTCCACTTCTTCCAGGGTTCCCCCTGCGGGCATGGAAGAGCACATACCTGTGCTGTTTCTGGACCTTAATGGTGAGATCTGCTTCTTTAGACTTTCATTATTACAATTACAAGCTTGTGATTTTTACACCTGGATAAATCATGCCAAAGCTTAATATTTGTTATAAAATACCATAAATATCAAATCTGAAAACAAAACAAGAATAAATACAGTTTGCTTTAGGTCTAACATAAGAGTTGAAAGTCTTAAAACAACAAGGATGAAAATTTTATTAAGTATTTTTTTCAATTAAATGAATTAATATATTAAAACCGCTTATCTCTTATTGGGACACAATGTGGGTCTGTTGTGGGTCAGTTGGGTCTGGTGGGAGACAGTGAGGACTTGTAAACAGAAGGTTGCGGGTTCGGATCTATGTGCCAGCAGACATAACCAAAGTGTTTTTAAGTAAGACAGCTTATCCCTGTTTAGGAGCAGCGTCTGCTAAATGAATAAATGTAAATGCTAAATTCTTATTCTGGACACATCTGAACATCTTGATTTACATCTGCAATATAAATATTGATTCAATATTTAAATATTGACAACTAGGACTTCTTAACACTACAGACCAATATTCATATTACACATGGAATACAAAATAAAATGACAAAACTCTCAAGCTGATAAAAACTGGATGATTTATCTGCCAGATATACTGTATGTTTGGGTGCAGATCTTGATGTTATTGCAACTCTGATGTCTGTGTCTGTTCCAGCGGATAATCTGAGTGTGAATGGACAGCTGATCGGACCTCACGCTGCTGGAGTTAACTCTATTCTCCCTAAAGAACACGGCAGTGCGTTCTTCTACTTGCCCATCATCAGACACAGCCACGATGAGGTAACATGTTCTACCCCTGACACTCTATCCCTCATACCTCAAAGCTGCTTTTTAACACATCGTCATATCATAGGTGTCTGCTGTGTGTTCGTGGGATTCATCCATTCACGACTCCGTCAATCTGAACCGCATCACAGCCCCCAATGAACGGATTTACCTGATCGTAAAGGTAACGGTGCAGCTAAGCCTCCCGACCTTAATGGAGCTTGTGCTGCGGAAGAGAATCGCCGTCAACATCTATAACAGACAGGTGAAAGGGAATACTTCTCATGCATTCAGATCAACAGCAGATTAATGTTGTGATCGTAAATGTTTGTGTTTTGCAGAGTTTCACTCAGAGTCTGAAGAGAAGGATGTCTCTGAAGAACATTCTGCACTTGTGTGGAGTCACGTATGAGATTGTGTCCAACATACCAAAGGTACAGATTCCAACCAGAACGGACTTGTGTGTTCTCGCGAACGGACACTCATCTGTTTTGTGTGTGGACAGGCGTCCGAGGAACCAGAAGAACGTGAGACGCTGGCATTGATGGCAGCACGAGGAGACGTTGAGGAGACTTTGGATGGAGAGACTTACATTGAGAAATATACCAGAGGAGTTCTGGAGGTGGAGAATATTCTGTGTCTGGAGAGACTCAGACAGGTAAACATCTTGAACATTCAGATTCCCTTTTGGTGCTGTCTATGTCAGTTTCCCCCGATGACACAGAAATAAATGTGTTTGTGTTTTCAGGCAGTCAGTGTGAAGGAAACTCTCTCTATTAAAAACAGACACATACGCAGAAGTCTCAGCACGCCAAACGTACAGCACGTGAGATCTTCATTTCTCTCTTGGCAAATGAATTGACATGGCTGTTGCTAAAAAGAAACATGTCAAATAAAGTGTTTTTAGAAATGGGTTTTATTTCAAACGAATTGAAAACCTCTGATCATATCAGCCGATGTAACCTGCAGGTGAAAGTATTTTCTTCACATGGATTAAAATAGTAATATAATTATTATTTTGATGTTGATCTTTGGGTTTTATTTCATAGGAAAATGTAATGACAAAAAACATTTTTAAGAAACTGACTGACAATTATAAGAATCTCCAGAGTCTATTTTTTGTTCCTTTTTTTAATGCTTTCATAGGCTGATAACGAGACCCACAGAAGCATTTGATTAATTTAAATTGATGAAACATGTTCATAATTGAATAAAATTAGTTATAAATGTTATTTTGAAAACATTAATAGATAAACATGCTTTTGTTGTGTAGAAATCAGATGTGATGGGATGTGAAGATGATGATGTGAAGGTTTGTAAAATGCAGACACACACACAGAAAAAAACAAGCCCACACACTGATCACACACACACTGACCACATACACATACTGATCACACAGCACGCACACACACAACTAGAAAAAAACAAGTCCACACACTGATCACACACACACACTGACCACGTACACATACTGATCACACACGCACACACACACACACACACACACACACACACACACACACACACACACAAACACACACAGAACAAAACAAGCCCACACACTGATCACACACACACAACACGCAAGCACACACGCACACACACACACACACACACACACACACACACACACACACACTGATCACACTTTTCAGTTCTGTATTATTTTCACAGGTTCACTGTGATGTTCACAAAGACGTCTCTGATTTCGGCACACAAGAATCATCACTCAAGAATAACAACACAAAAGACACAAGTGTCAGAAGCAAAGAGAATCAAGGTAAATAAATATAGTTTATATTATCATAGTGCTGTTTTCATGTCTTCATAATGTTTTATGATAATAAACTTCAGTCCGTATGCTTGATCAATATCACACAGAATCAGCACACAAACTGAAAGAGAGACTTGTGTAGTCAATGAAATGCTATGTGTATCCTCAGGATCTGTACCAGAGAGTCCAGCAATCTTTAACTCCAGTCCATTTAAAGTTCTGTCGCCTCAGCCGCCCAAATTCCTGAAATCTCTCCTGCCAGTGAAAGAAGAGACTAAAGCCAAACGCTCACTGGAGTCTCGACCGCTGCTCGGACACGAGGTTAAAGCACACGCACACACACACACACACACACACACACACACACACACACACACACACACACACACACACACACACACACACACACACTTCACTTGACTTAAGGATCTGTTTTAAATGTTTACTTAATCAAAGTTAGACAAAGCCCAAACTTTACACTCGCCAAAAGCAAAACAAACTTTTGCCTTTTACATTTATAACGAAAACAATCCATCTATGTCTAACAGTCTCTGAAGTGAATAATAAGAGAAAATGTTTCGTAGTTGGCAGATGTGTGAATATTTTACCCAGCATGCTTTGAGTCTGTGTCATCATTCACCCTCAGTCCTCATCGTACGATGACAGCAGCATGTCTAACTGCACCAGCCTGTGCGTGTGTGTGCCTGCTTGTGTGTGTGCCTGCTTGTGTGCATGTTCATGTGTTTGTGTATTTGTGTGCGCAGCGAATGTGTGTAGTGTGTTGCATGGCCTGTGTCATGTGTTATGACATCATTACAGAGCATGCACTGGTTTATGGAAAGCAGCACGCTTAGCCTCACCGGCTCCTGGTCCAGACCCAGGGCTCAGAGCGAGGGTCACAGTGCCATTGACATCAGCTGTGATATCATCAACATGAGAGCCAATAACAGAATGCCCAGACTGAGCACAGATCTCACTCACACACTGCCACACACAGCTGTAAGTGTTGTTCTAAACACACAGACACACAACTGCTGCGGCTGCACACACACACTTTAAGTTAAGTTTAACAGATGACAATTTTTCTTTTAAATTATAGGAACTTTTTGAAATGGTTAAAAATAACTATATTGGCAAAGCTTTGTGTTTTAATAAAAAGTTCACTGTTCACCATCTAATAGTATATAAGAAAGTTATAAAAAATATTTTAACATTTAAAATATAAATATTCTTTCTACGATTGTTCTATGCTTTTTAATACATATAATAAACATTTATCTATACCATGATTTATTCATCTTTTGATAATATCAATAAGTGGATCATTTTCCAAAGATTTTAGCCTTAAAAATCATTCTTTTAATAACAGTTCATTAGGAATTTCTTTGTTACAATCAACTTACAGTCCAGTTATTTTTATTTTCACTTGAACATTTTGACTTTGAGCAACTTATAGATGACAAAATGTCATCACAGGATCTAAGACAGACAAACATGAAAGTAAACTATAAACAAACAGAAAACATGTTAAAATGTTATTAATGATGATATATTAGGTATGAAGCAGGAACTTTCTTACGTTCTTTTCATATTTTATTGAGTTAAAGGAAACGTTTATAAAGCTGCCTGATCATCTTCATCGTATCTATCTGTCCTCCGGTGTCTGGACTTTACATGATTTATACTGTTTACCACGGTCACTTCACACCTCTCACTGCTGTTTTAATGATGTGTTCAGTGTTTGTGTTGTTTCACAAACTTTATTTTCTCTACTATGAATGTACATACTTCTCTGCAGTCATAATTTGACATAAATAAGTGTTAAAATATTGAGAAATGTAGATTTTTTTCGTGTTCTAACATCCTGATATAAATAAATTTCCTTCTGTTTGTTTCCCGTCTGGTCATCTTGTGATTGGTCAGGATTCAGAGGATGAGGAGTCTGAGTCAGCCTTCAGTGTCCGCGGCCCTGGGTCTCCACAAAACTTTAAGCCGTATGTGCCTGAAGAGTTCGCAAACTTTGAGGTGTATAATGCCAGTCTGGAGACCTCTGCGCGCACGTCCAGCATTGGGTCGCAGGGGGTTGAGAAGGCAGTGTCCCGTAGTCCCACAGCCAGCACCTGTACAAGCGGTTATGTGTCTCATAGCGCCTCGACAGCTACACTGTCTGATGTGCTCTTCAGTGGCAGCGACAGCTGTGATCAGATCCACACCAGAGAATCCTCTGACCCCCAGGAACACACCAGAGGGGTTATACTATCCAGACATGAGACTGGGCACGTGACATCTCAGCGCTGTACTCGTAACAGTCACGGATGTGTTCTGAGCGTTAGTCAGGAATTCACAGACTTTAAGGGGGCAGATGATGTTAAAGAATTGGAAGATCTCAGTGGTTTGGAGATGGGCTGGACTGACTCGGAGAAGCGTAACTCAAACACAGACGATCATCTCCACAACGGAGAAGAATATGCGTGTGATGATGGAGGAGGACTGGATGCTGAAGCGTCTGCAGACTCCGGTGATGATGAGAACACACCTGTGGTACAGCTGCCGGATTGGATGGCTCCTGGTGAGCAGGTGTGGGTAGGCGAACACTGCGGGACGGTGCATTACGTTGGAGGGGTGGAGTTTGCTAAAGGCATCTGGGTTGGAGTGGAACTGGATGTTGCTGTAGGTAAGACAAAAATATATATTCAATCTTGATCTCAACTGACTGAAAGAAATCAAAATACAGTAATAGATTAACACTCTTTTCTGTCTTTAAGGCAAACACAATGGTTCGGTACAGGGCAGGGTGTATTTCCGCTGCGCCGTGGGTCACGGCATCTTTGTGAAGCCCTCCCATCTCACCAGAGGACCTCCATCCATACACAATAAACCTGAAGTTGTGACATGAAGCATGTTATTTCTGGGATGGATTGATGCAAAAAATGAAACACAGAACAGGTGGACGATATTCACACCACCAGCACAACTACATCCTTCTGTTTGTACCAGTGCGTCTCAACCTTTCACTTGACGATCTCTATTATATTACACAGAGAAACCTTTATATGAGGACTTATAATGCATATATTAATATGCATATAATGATCTTCCAAAACGATTTCTCCACTGTAAACATAACTTCTTTTAGTTTCTCATTTTAACATTTGTTTTGTTTTATTTTAAATCATTTGAAGTCATCTTGAGGTCATCCAGTTGACCCCGGGTAACCGGTTGAGAAACTCTCGTCTATGCAGTTGATGTGTTGACTGATTCACATCCTTCAGCCGCAAAAATTCTTATATATGTGTGTTTGGGTGCGTGTGTGCATGTGTGTTTAAGCTTATCTATCATTGTGGGGACTAATTGTCGTAAAGATCATGGTTGTGTGTTGCCTCACAGGACAATATACACCACTTGAGTAAAATGATCCTTTGATTTGAAGTTGTATGACTAAAATGTAAAAAAATAGAATTAATGTTTAATTCATATCTGTAAAAAGTCTCTAGTTTCCTCACATTAACAGAAGACAGATACAGTTTTAGGATTGTTTCTGGAAAAAGTCGATCTAATGATGGTGACGGGTTAGATATTTGAAAGAATCTTTCAGAAGTCTTTGACTGTATGGGGGGAATTATTGAGCACAGAAAAACACATCACATGATCATGATCACATTGAACATGACAACTCGACATGTTTAGCACTTATATTACATGAAACAGCATGATTACCCGTCTCTAAGAAGCCGCTCAATATAATGATAAGTAAACATTTCTGCAAATTCTTACCAGCAAGATACCGAGGATGAGCAAACATTGGTTGTTGGTGGGTGTTTGTGCGCGTGTGTGTGTGTTATGGGATGTCGTCTTTGAATGTTAAAAGTTGCACAGTTGCACAAATATTTTCTATCACGTTAGCTTTGATATGGCTGAAATACTAACTTCACATAAACTGTGGGTTTATTCACCACGTCTTATAGAATGAAATCTATTAACTCATGTCTAACATTAGAATGAACTACTGTTTTTTTGTGTGTTCTGATATCAGGTTTTACCAAAGACAGCCTTTCTAAATCTGCTGTTCAAGCTTCAGACGTTATCGTCATGTTTATTCCTGTGTACATTCATATTTGTCTAACAGATTATAAGTGCCATAATTCCTAACAGCCACGTACCCATCAAACTCACAGTGGATCTCTGTGTGTTGGTTGTGTTTTGGGTCTGTCGTGTACTGTAAATGGGGAAGGACTGCTGGGATTTCTCTTATGAGAGGTTTGATGTCAGAACGCTTGCACTGGAGGAACTGAATCCTGGATGCTCGTTTGAATGATGCGATGGACAAACGTGTACATTCTCACGAGACTGCTGAGAAATAATACACCTGTGGCAAGCACATTGTTTTTTATTGACTGACCTGATGACCTGATTTAGTTTTTAGTTGACTTGCAGGTTCACCCGCCTAATACTGACGCTTTTAAATCCATGTGTGTTTTCACTGTCAGATTTTATAGTTTGTGATACTTAAGCCAAGATAAATATGTTGGATTTTGAATGCTGAACATTGAACATGTGTTCGGTGCCACGAGCGGAGCAAATGATATCGTTCACATCTGTGGAATAAGACCTGAAGACAAAGCAACGCTGCTCTCCTGAACAAGGAGCTGTACATAACATGTATGAACATAGTATTTACAATATTATAATGTACAGAACTGTATTTATGTTGTATCCCTGAAAACTGTTGATACAAAGCCGATGTAGAATACAGAGCGATTACAATTCAACACTCATGACCTGAATCTTTATTCGTGTGATTTTATGAAAAAGTTCTGCATGGTTTACTTTTGTTTACTATAGTAAACGGTACCGCCGGTTCCTATATAATATTCTTTAAAAGGAATTCTAACTCTAAATGTAAAAGTGATATCATCAGATGATGACGGTTAAGTGGTAATTTAGGTTTGGTGAAGATTCTAAACATGTCATATACACGGAGCTTATAATTAACAGGATATATGTAATTCTGCTGTTAATTATATGATCTGATATTATACTATTTTAGAATATGTTGTGTATTATAAAGTTGCACATTTATTGTTTTTGATTTCAGATTTTATTTTATTAAAGTTGCTCACTTCTATGACTGTATGTAATAAAATCTTGAATATTAACAGAAGTAAGAGTTCAAACTAAAGATGCAATGATGCATCTGCCCATAATTTATAAATTTACATTTTTAATGCCAAAAATACCAAATATATCACTGTAAGGATTAAGGCCAAAATATAAAATGTAAGGAGAGAAAGGAAATAAAAGAATGATACAAATGACATTTAAATGGAATTAATATAAAGAAATCAAATGTAATTAAATAACAGATTTTACAATCATTTACTCTAGTAAAAATCTAACAATGACAGAAAGAGTTTCAGAGTGTGAAGTTAAAGTTTTGACAGTTGCTGATTACATGTGCTGTGAACTTTGACCTGTAGGACACTCTGGGGTCACGGGGTCATTGTGTGACTGTCAGTGAAACACAGATGTTTACACACAAATGTGTCACATCATCTCGATGGCTCAAACATTCACAACTATAAATACACAGACAGGAAATCAATCATGATTAGACATTATAGGAGTAAATCAAGTTACTTCTGAATGAAGGGGGGGGTCTGGTGCGGTGGGCTGGTCTTATCTGGTGCGGTGGGCTGGTCTTATCTGGCGGGCGTGGTCTGGTGGGTCTTATATGGTAGGCGTGGTTTGGTGTTGTGGGCGGGGCGTGGTCTGGTGGGCCTTATCTGGTAGGCGTGGTCTGGTGTTGTGGGGTGGGCGGGTCTTACCTGGTGGGCGTGGTCTGGTGTAGTGGCGGTGGGCTGGTCATATCTGGTGGGCGTGGTCTGGTGTTGTGGGGTGGGCGGGTCTTATCTGGTGGGCGTGTTCTGGTCTTATGTGGTGGGCGTGGTCTGGGTGGTCCTTATGTGGTAGGCGTGGTCTGGTGGGTCTTATATGGTAGGCGTGGTCTGGTGTTGTGGGGTGGGCGGGTCTTATCTGGTGGGCGTGGTCTGGTGTAGTGGCGGTGGGCTGGTCATACCTGGTGGGCGTGGTCTGGTGTGGTGGGCGGGGCGGTCGGATGCGGTGTGCTGGGCAGGTCTTATCTGGTGGGCGTGGTCTGTGTTGCGGTGGGCGGGGCCTGTGAGTGCACCGCGTGTGAGTGCACAGGAACACATGGATGTTATCGAGGTTAAAGGAGTGACACACACACACACACACTCTTCACTCTCTGCTCTGCTGGTGTGTTTTATTCCTCCTCTCTGACGATGCACAGCTCACAGAAAGACACGACTTACACCAAGATCTTCGTGGGAGGTTTGCCGTACCACACCACAGACTCCAGTCTGCGCAAATACTTTGAGGTGTTTGGAGAAATAGAAGAAGCTGTGGTCATCACGGACAGACAGACGGGGAAGTCCAGAGGTTACGGATTCGTGAGTAACTTCTGTCTTATTTACTCGTTTGTGTCGTCAAGTTCTCACGCGATGATGCGCGCAGGTGACGATGTCCGAGCGCGCAGGCGCAGAACGAGCCTGTAAAGATCCGAACCCAATCATAGATGGGAGGAAAGCAAACGTCAATCTGGCTTACCTGGGGGCTAAACCTCGAATCATCCAACCAGGTGAGCTCTGACAGCAGGAACAGCGTAAATAACATCACATCCCATCATTCACATCACATCATTCACATCCCATCATTAACATCCCATCATTAACATCCCATCATTCACATCACATCATTCACATCACATCATTCACATCACATCATTAACATCACATCACATCATTAACATCACATCCCATCATTAACATCACATCCCATAATTCACATCACATTCACATCACATCATTCACATCACATCACATCATTCACATCACATCATTTACATCACATCATTCACATCATTCACATCACATCCCATCATTCACATCACATCATTCACATCCCATCATTCACATCCCATCATTCACATCACATCCCATCATTCACATCACATCATTCACATCACATCACATCATTCACATCACATCATTCACATCACATCCCATAATTCACATCACATCATTTACATCACATCACATCATTCACATCACATCATTCACATCACATCACATCACATCATTTACATCACATCATTCACATCACATCATTCACATCACATCATTCACATCACATCATTCACATCCCATCCCATAATTAACATCATTCACATCACATCATTTACATCACATCACATCATTCACATCACATCATTCACATCACATCACATCATTCACATCACATCATTCACATCACATCACATCATTCACATCACATCACATCATTCACATCACATCATTCACATCACATCATTCACATCACATCATTCACATCACATCATTCACATCACATCATTCACATCACATCACATCATTTACATCACATCATTCACATCACATCATTCACATCACATCATTCACATCACATCATTCACATCACATCCCATCATTCACATCACATCATTCACATCACATCACATCATTTACATCACATCATTCACATCACATCATTCACATCACATCATTCACATCACATCATTCACATCACATCATTTACATCACATCATTCACATCACATCATTCACATCACATCATTCACATCACATCACATCATTCACATCACATCATTCACATCACATCACATCATTCACATCACATCATTCACATCACATCCCATCATTCACATCACGTCATTCACATCACATCCCATCATTCACATCACATCATTCACATCACATCCCATCATTCACATCACATCATTCACATCACATCCCATAATTAACATCATTCACATCACATCATTTACATCACATCACATCATTCACATCACATCATTCACATCACATCACATCATTCACATCACATCATTCACATCACATCATTCACATCACATCATTCACATCACATCAATCACATCATTCACATCACATCATTCACATCACATCATTCACATCACATCATTTACATCACATCATTCACATCACATCATTCACATCACATCATTCACATCACATCCCATCATTCACATCCCATCATTCACATCACATCATTCACATCACATCATTCACATCACATCACATCATTCACATCACATCATTTACATCACATCATTCACATCACATCATTCACATCACATCATTCACATCACATCATTCACATCACATCATTCACATCACATCATTCACATCACATCACATCATTCACATCACATCATTTACATCACATCATTTATATCACATCATTCACATCACATCATTCACATCACATCATTCACATCACATCATTCACATCACATCACATCATTCACATCACATCATTCACATCACATCATTCACATAACATCATTTACATCATTCACATCACATCATTCACATCACATCACATCACATCATTCACATCACATCATTCACATCACATCATTCACATCACATCACATCATTCACATCACATCACATCATTTACATCACATCATTCACATCACATCATTCACATCATTCACATCACATCACATCACATCATTCACATCACATCATTCACATCACATCCCATCATTCACATCACATCATTCACATCACATCACATCATTCACATCACATCATTCACATCACATCCCATCATTCACATCACATCATTCACATCACATCATTCACATCACATCATTTACATCACATCACATCATTCACATCACATCATTCACATCACATCACATCATTCACATCACATCATTCACATCACATCATTCACATCACATCCCATCATTCACATCACATCATTCACATCACATCATTCACATCACATCCCATCATTCACATCACATCATTAACATCACATCCCATCATTCACATCACATCCCATCATTCACATCACATCATTCACATCACATCATTTACATCACATCCCATCATTCACATCACATCATTCACATCACATCACATCATTCACATCACATCATTCACATCACATCATTCACATCACATCATTCACATCACATCATTCACATCACATCATTCACATCACATCATTCACATCACATCATTCACATCACATCATTCACATCCCATCATTCACATCCCATCATTCAAATCATTCACATCCTATCATTCACATCCCATCCAGTCATTCACATCACATCATTTACATCATTCACATCACATCCCATCATTTACATCATTCACATCACATTCACATCACATTCACATCACATCCCATCATTCAAATCATTCACATCCTATCATTCACATCCCATCCAGTCATTCACATCACATCATTTACATCATTCACATCACATCCCATCATTTACATCATTCACATCACATCCCATCATTTACATCATTCACATCACATTCACATCACATTCACATCACATCCCGTCATTCACATCACATCATTCACATCATTCACATTGGTTCTCTCTGGATGTTGTTGTCATGGTTACTGTATTTCAGATGGTGACTGGATCTGAGGCAGAAGTTTTATTTTTATTGGTTGAAATATTGTACACATAATTTATTGATTGTTGTCAATCATATTCATTTTTATATGTTTTATTTTTATGTGATGAGATTTCTTAAAGGATACTGTAATATACTTCAGTTCATTTGACCATTGAGTGCTTTAGTCGGAGTAACTGTAGTACCAAATGTTATACTACAGTATAGTATTTTCAGAAATATACACATACTATTAAAGTATTTAAAGATTATGTGATGAAATGAATGATGAGTGGTTTCTTTTCTCTCTCAGGGTTTTCATTTGGTGTCCCTCAAATACATCCATCATTTATTCAGCGGCCTTATGGGTAAGTGTGACTATAAATAACTTTGTTTTCTTGAATTTGTTTATTATTTTTGTAAAAATATGATATTTGAATAATGTTTGTTCCATTCCCATCCTTGTTTGAAAAGAAGTGTGTAATTTCTATTCTTTAATCAAACAATATATTTGTATTTTTTGCTTGGACATTGCTCAGTTTCTCTCTCACGGCTGGACACGCATACATTAACTCTACGTCTATTTATATTAATATCTGTCTGTTTCTCGAACCAAATATTCAGTCTGTCGTTATTTCTATTTCCACACTCCACTTTTGAAGACATGAATAATATCATATTGTCACATGTTTTTATACTGTGCACAGGATTCATTTGTGTTCTTCTTTTGTCACAGAGATAGTGAAGAAGATCATTCATCATTACTGTATCAGTCTCCATTCAGACAGGTCATGAGGTGTGTGTGAACCCGTCTTGTGTTGTGTGTTTCTTTACACTCCATCACTTGATTCTATATCAATACAAACATGTGTCTCTCTGATCCGACAGGCTCGCTCTCCGTTAACAGTCGTTCACAGACTCAAACGGTGATCAGAATGCATGACTGTCGTTGGTTTTTTGGAGGGTTAGTCTGTGTGCGTTTGCACCTGTCTGAAGTGCTGTTGAAAGGCTAAACTGTGTGCTTTAACTGCAGGACATCTGCAGAAGATCTGAGCTTTGTGTTGGGAACACATTCATGCACTGTTTTCATGATTCAAGACCTTTTGTTTTTCAGACATTACAGTTTGTCTTTCTATAGTCGACACTTGCATGCTTCAGTGAGTCTTTGTTTTTTTACTAATGAATCTTTTGACTTTGCAGTTTCTTATGAAGTTCTCAACCCCTCTCCTTCTCCTTTTCTTCTCCTCCTCCTCTTCTTCTTCTTCTTCTACTTCTCCTTAATCTTCTTCTTCTTCTCCTCCTCCTCCTCCACCTCTTCTACTTCTTCTTCTACTTCTCCTTAATCTTCTTCTTCTACTTCTCCTTAATCTTCTTCTCCTCCTCCTCCTTCTACTTCTTCTTATTCTTCTTATTCTTCTTCTACTTCTTCTTCTACTTCTTCTTCTACTTCTCCTTAATCTTCTTCTCCTCCTCCTCCTTCTTCTTCTACTTCTTATTCTTCTTATTCTTCTTCTACTTCTTCTTCTACTTCTTCTTCTCCTTCTTCTTCTCCTTAATCTTCTTCTTCTCCTCCTCCTCCTTCTTCTCCTCCTTCTTCTTCTTCTACTTCTTCTTCTCCTTCTTCTTCTCCTTAATCTTCTTCTTCTCCTCCTTCTTCTCCTCCTTCTTCTTCTTCTCCTCCTCCTCCTTCTTCTCCTCCTTCTTCTTCTTCTCCTTCTTCTTCTTCTTCTTCTTCTCCTTCTCCTTCTCCTTCTCCTTCTCCTTCTCCTTCTCCTTCTCCTTCTTCTCCTTGTGAATTGTAGATGTCCAGTCTTACTTTGGTGTGTTTCTGTGCTGAGATGAGTGTGAAGAAGGCCAGATAGCAGTGGCTTTATTCTGAAACTCAAAGCCACAGCGTGACATTCAGATCAGTCACAAGACAACAGGTGTCCAGACACATGAGAGACTCTCGGCCTCTGTCTGCCTTAAATTAGAATCTTGGCGACTCCAAAAGTACACAGCAGCTCAGTAACAAGCGTATTTTTAACTCCCATTACTAAATCATTACTCCGAAACATCTATTAAAGGGTTCACCTGAAAATACCTCTCTCATGTGCCCGTGAATCCGTGTGTAACTCTTCTTCAGTGACACACAAACAAAGTTTGAGAAATGTCTCGGTGGCTCATACAGCCGTGGTCAATATCGTTTTTAAGTTTGGATTGATCTACGTTTCACTAAATGATCTTGAGTTGTATTTCTATACGGTCTGTACAAACGATTTTTAATTCATTTCAAGACACATTTTTCTGCCCTGTTTTTATGATTCAAGATGTTCTGTAAGGATTGTTCGGACTCGTGTGTCTTGGGACATGTGTTGGTCAGAGTAGAAAATAACCTCGACAGACAGCCTGTGTTGTCACTCATGATGATGGACAGAAAGGAATGGAGTATATGGTCAGATTTAACATCACCACCTGCTGTTTCCCGTGACAAACACTGCTGCCGTGTTGTTAAAGGCTTGAGCAGCTGTTTCAGACATCACCGGTGTGATCTGGGATTTATTCGGCCTGGCTTTAGTACTACTGCTGTCTTTATTATACTGACACGGTTTGACTTTCACTCTCTGTTTTATCTTTTCACTTTGGATATAGATTTATCACCATTGAGACTATGATTAAATATTTGTAATATTATTAGCTTTTTATCGATATATCAAACAAATAACTGAGTAATGATGAAAGTATTTTAAATTTGAGTTAACAACAAACTTCTCTCTTTATTCGAGTTGTTAAAAAAGGACTTTTCTTAAAAAGTATTCTTGAGTTTAGTCACAATGTTAAACATCTTAAGAATTATATACGCTTAATCTTCTTTATGCACATCTGATGGATGTGTTTATGAAACTTGATTCCCGTTCACTTCTGCTCGCGTGCGTGCGTGTGTGTGCGTGTGTGTGCGCGTGCGTGTGTGTAGGTTTAGTTTTTGTGCTGTTTGTGTGATTGAAACATTGTTGCCCTTGAGGTTTTCTGTTTGTTGTGTTTTGTTTCTGCGGTGGTTTTGATTGACACATCATCTTTAAATAAGCAGGGTTAAGACAGGACCTCATCATTAAAGGAATATGACAAACCTAGTGAAGCTTAAAAGGATTTTTACACATTTTTGATGTGTCCTGGACATGAACACATGAATGAAATCCATTATAGTTGAGTTTTTTGTTGTTGAGGAAATTCCGATTGTAAGACTTCAGATCCAAATGTCTATTAAGTCTCCAGAATCATAAATTAAACATTGTGTTTCTACTTAGCGTAAACTATCAAAAACATATAGCAAGTAATCACGTAAAATCATGAAGCGTTCACACATGGTTTTATCCCAGCATGCTCTTTTTAACAAGCTACGATGCATTTTTGTGAGTTGCAGTTTTTGTAACTTGAATCTTCTGTTTCCTGTTTGATTCGGGATGTCTGTGTCCTCCAGGATTCCGGCTCATTACGTGTACCCGCAGGCTTTTGTCCAGCCCAGCGTGGTGATCCCTCACGTCCAGCCATCTGCCGCCTCGGCTGCGGCCTCACCGTATCTGGATTACACCAGCGCCGCCTACGCCCAGTACTCAGCCGCCACAGCCGCCGCCGCCGCTGCATATGAGCAGTACCCTTACGCCGCTTCCCCCGCGCCCACGGGTTACATGGCTGCGGCCGGCTACGGTTACGTCCAGCAGCCTCTGGCATCGCCTGCACCCGGAGCCGCCGCCGCCGCTTTCAGT
Source organism: Triplophysa yarkandensis (assembly GCA_033220385.1). NCBI lineage: Eukaryota > Metazoa > Chordata > Actinopteri > Cypriniformes > Nemacheilidae > Triplophysa > Triplophysa yarkandensis. The sequence continues at coordinate 837,319 of CM065668.1, read as the reverse complement.
CAGTATCAGCCTCAGCAGCTGCAGACGGACCACATGCAGTGATGATCCGCTCCTGATGCCGAGAAGAGCCGTTTATAACTGTCCCACTACTTACAGTGTTAGCCAAAGAGTTACAGGAAAGACTTTTTTATTGTTTTGTTGAAAATACTACTGCTATTTTATTTGAAGTATTTAATATTTATTACATAAAGCTCAGTGGTCATAATATCCTGACCGTCCGGTTCTGTAGGAATGAGACACAGATTGTAAATTTAAGTCACGACAGATCTACAATAATAAAGATTTGAGGTGGATCTATGCAGTTGATCGAAGTCTGAACTGGTATTGATTAAAAGGTTAAACTGTGATGAAAGATTTTGATCAACTTCAAAAGTTGAGCAGTGCACATACACAAGAAGGATGTGAAGTAATTCTCAAAGGGACAGTTCACCCAAAAAACCATTCTGACATTGTTTAAGTTTTACACCGAATCATGATGTGTGTGATGTTTGAAGATCTCTTTTACGTACAGAGTTTAACATCAGAACACTTAAAGTCGCTGATGGGTGCTACATTTATTTTTATAACGACTTCAATTGTTCTACAACATTTTTTACAAAAAATTATGAAAAGCGGAATAAATTCAAAGAGTTTTAATTTTTGTGTGAACTGTTCTTATGATGTTGATCTTCTCAATAATCTCAAATGTTTTCTCAGGAGAAGATTCATTTGCATCCGTACGTTGATTGAAGAGTTCATCAGTGTGACAGATGCAGATAAAGTGCCTTACACATCACTATACACTATATTTATTCTGTATTTATTCTGATGTTTCTGCTGCTGCTGGAGCTCTGTTGATCACATTCAACTGTACAGAATGTTTACTAGGAATCTGCTGATTCTCTGTGCCTTACATTGAGCAATGTACTGAAAATTAAAGGTGAATTTTACGTTTAACGGAAGAGAAATATGTGAACACTGCTCTGATGAAAAGCACTGATTATGATTATTCGTATTCTTCAAAATATCTCTGTTCTCAGTGTGATGTGCAACTGTTCATTACAGGAGAAATGTTCACCGTATACCGGCATTACATACATAAAGAACATTTAATTAAATCCTTAAATATGTGTTAACGCCAAGAATCAAAGCTGTCTGAGCATCGGCCTTCAGTTTTCATATCATTCATGTCTGAGGTCAATTTGGATTCATTATGAATGGAGGAAATTTATAAGATGGAATATGATATTTAATAAAATAATTATAAGCTCACTTGTGTGCTGATTATTCTTGTTATTTTCCTTTCTTTTTTAGATCCATAATATTCCTGGACAATATATTACAAATATTAATACACTATTTGATGAGTTCTGTTTATGCTCTAAAATAAAAATACTATTATGACAATTTTTTATTAAAAGTGTTTTTTATTTTTTTTGTTAATTGTGGTGCATACAATTAAAACCTCATTTATTTAGATTTCTTAAAATGTAAAAAAAAAAATTCTGGACTCTTTTAGTAAAATACAAACATCATTAAAAATGATGATATAAACGTTTAAATAGTGTAAAAATAGAAACATTATTTAATAATATATTTATATCAAGATTTGACAGGTGTCATTTTTCAGGTCCTTGAGAGTTTGGTTCACCGGAAGTTCTCGCGGTGACAGAATAAGAGTTTGAGATGCTGCACTTTTTTATTTCAAATAAATCTTTATTGTTATCATTTAAAGCAGTTAGTGTGCACGTTTTTACGTTTTAACTTAACAATACATTTAACAATAACTTTAGCAGTAAACATGTGACAGTTTATATAATATATATATATACATATATATATATATATATACTTTTTTGGTTTAGAATTTTAGATAAATAATGTAACCTATTAATGCAAATGTTGTTTTATATGGAAGTAAATGTTATGATTGATTTATCATAAATAAAATAGATTTATTGCTGAGGGATTGCCTGCAGTGACAGTGAGCGGCCTGCAAGTGTCGCTGTCGCGTGCGTGATGAGCCGGAAGTGACGTGATTCACGAACACATTTGTGCTCATTGAAGGAAACATGAAAGTGAAACTGTGAGTGAAATCCAAATAAACACGAGCAGAAAATCATCGAAGAATTAACACCTCACAACACAATATCATGTAAGTGTGTGTGAGTACTTTTAAATGTGTGTGTTTGTTATTGTTCTGTATTTTATTATTTACATTAAATCACAGCTGCAGAGAAATCAGTCAAATATTCATATGACCCTAAATAACTCTAAAGTCTAAAATATAAATTTTATATATATAAGTCTGTAATTAGTCAAAATATAAAACTTAATGTAGTACAGCAGCTGTCTTCTTTTACTTTACATGAAAGTGTTAAATATTAAATACAATGTAAAATAAATCTCTCTAATATCTGTGATTTCTCATTTTCTCATTTAATATCTCATTTTCATCTCAGATATTTCTCTTATAAAGGAGTCAGAAATGTCACTTATGTCTCAGAGGGAATCTCAACAATGTCTCAAACTGATCTCAATATAAGTGAAGATCTCAATATGAACTCAAACATTTCTCCTCATATGTACACTTTTCATTCAGGTTTATTAACAAACGTTAACATTTAATCGCTGAATAATCCAAATCCGCTTTGCAGAAGTGAAACCGAGATGGCACAGAACAAAAGCGGCTACACTCGCTTTGAGAACTCCGGAGCAGATGACATCATCACGGATCCGACCCCACCTCCCCCCGTGGGGTTTATGATGCCCCCCGCTTATGATGCCGGACCACCTGTCTCCGCACCTCCGTATCCTCCATCTACTGCCTTCGGGAATCCCACGTATGGACAGAACGGTCCTGGATATCCGCCGTATGCTCCAGCACCTGCTGAATATGGTGAGAGATCGAGCCCTGTGTCTAACAATAAAACCTGAAGAGAATGAGTTTCTTATGGGTTTGTGAAATAAAGCTCCAGGGATGGAAACCGTGCAGATCGATGCGCCTCCAGACTACGATAACGAGAGCTTCACCCTGTCCGGACTGGACAACAAATCCGTCCGCAGACTGTTCATTCGAAAGGTAACGGTTTATCTTTAAACTAAGTCGACTTTGTTTAAACAATCCAGTAGTGGGGTAAGACATTGACTCTTTCGTTTTGGTTGAGATGATGTTGTGTGTTTGACAGGTGTTTGCAGTGTTGAGTCTGCAGCTGTTTGCTACCTGTGCGGTGGTGGCCGTCTTCACATTCGAGCGGCACGTCAAAACCTTTGTGCAGTTAAACGGCTGGACGTACTGGGTCGGCTATCTGGTGTTCCTGGTGCCGTACTTCGTCCTCATGTGCTGCAGTCAGTTCCGCAGGAAACATCCGTGGAACCTCATCGCTTTGGTGAGTCTGAAGAAACGCTCCCAACATGAGTCTGATTTATTTCAGAGAGGAGGTGAAGTGTGGTGTTTCTCTGGTGTT
>CM065668.1:796373-828873 GCA_033220385.1 Triplophysa yarkandensis | reverse complement strand
GCCAAGCATTGCCATGGAGGACCGCAACGCCAGGTGGGAGGAGACGGGTAAACTCAGCTTTGGATTTGTGACGGCCAACCTGTGCCTGCTGCCAGACGGCATAGCCCGCTTCAATAACCTCGGACACACACAGCGACGGGCGGCGGTCATCGGGCACATCATCGTTCAGAGTGTGACTCGTCCTCATATCCGTATTTTTGTAGATTCTCCCAGCAGCTGTGGCACGCTCACTCCCTCCAGCAGTCTCCTCCCGCAGGCCCCGGCGAGCTCATACGGAGCCGTGGAGGCTGCCGCCATGGGTCAGACGGACGGAATGGAACCCAACGGCGATATTACATCATCCGATGAAAAACCTCCCAAACCCAACTGCAACCAGAACTCCAATCAGCACGCTCATCCTCCTCGACCCCTACGGACGATGTTGAATGACAGTGATGTGCAGATGGAGGTGTCCTCTCTGTTCCCGTCCTCCGTGGATGTTGTGTGTCTTCAGGAAGTGTTTGATAAGAGGGCCGCTCTGAAGCTCATGAGGGCTCTCGGACCGCTCTATGGTCACATCATCTATGATGTCGGCGTGTACGCTTGCTATCCTCCAGGAACTTGTTCGTCTTTCAAGTTTTTTAACAGCGGTTTGTTCCTGGCCAGTCGATATCCGGTGATGGAGGCTCAGTTTTACTGCTTTCCCAACAGCTGTGGTGAAGATGCTCTCGCTGCTAAAGGCCTGCTGTGTGTTAAGGTGTTGCGTCAGTTTCAAATGACATTTTATTTGGTTTTATTTCACATTTTATAATTTATTCAATGTTGTACACCCTTCATAAAACAATGGGGATACTAAGCAGAATACAGAATACAGAAAAATTGTTCTCTCTTAAAAAATATTTTAACATGTATGTTTGATACAGTTTTAAAGTAAATCATTTTAATTGATTTTAAAATTCAAATTCATTATCATATTGCATTATCATATTGCATTCACATTATTAAGCAATGACATTTTTTCGTCAATATTGTGAGGCTTTATATAATCGTATGCATATTAAAATCACATGATTTTTGTTTTGTGATCGTTGGTAATATCTGTGAATTCTGTGTCTAAAATAAGTATTTCTTTCCTAAGGTGGACATAGGGTTACAGAAGAGTGAAAAGAGAATGGTCGGCTACATAAACTGCACTCATCTGCACGCACCTGAAGGCAAGACTTATTATGTTCCTATCATGTAATATTTAAAAGAAATGTAAAAACTTTATATTTTCTTTTATCTGATAAAGTCTCAAAATTTTTAACAAACCACAGTTTGATTTCAAGCATTGATATTACTATAATTTTATTCTTTAACTTCAATTACAGTTAACATCAAAGATAGCAAAGTTATGTTTAATAGAATAGACTTCATTATTCAGGTCGCAGAAAATCAGTTTTTGTCTGAGCTTTTACAGTCACACTTGTGTAACATTGCCTTCAGCGTGGTTGTAGTTCTTCAATAATTAATGCTTCAAGTATTGATGGTGTTTTTACCCAGGAGATGGAGAGATTCGCTTCCAGCAGCTCAACATGTTGACCAAATGGATCTGTGAGTTCCAAACAGTGAGCAAACAAGAAAATGAAATGGTGATGTTTGATGTGCTTTGTGGGGACTTCAACTTTGACAACTGCTCTCCTGGTATGACTTATAACAAATACCGTGCATCTTAAATTAGCACATAAAAATGTAAATGATTCTATGTCTTTACTAACATTAAACTCTTTGATTTAGACTTTGAATGACTTTTTAACTGCTCTTGTTATTTTTAAAGTTCTTTCAACACTCGACTATTGTAAGTCGCTTTGGATAAAAGCGTCTGCTAAATGACTAAATGTAAATGTAAATGTAGTTTAAGCCTGTATTTTCATTCTTTTGTCATTCTTTTAGAATAAGATCTGTATATTTGCACGTGTGTTTGTTTAAGATGACAGACTGGAACAATCCCATGGTGTGTTTGAAGAATACAGAGATCCATGCAGAGCTGGAGCGGGTCAAGAGAAACCCTGGGTCATAGGTACTTTAACACCAACTTTATCTTGATATTAACCTCATTTGAATAAACCGGACACAGTATTCTACATTCTGTGTTTTCTCTGTGGTTTTACTGACAGGGACGCTGTTGGAACAGCCCACGCTCTATCACGAGGATGTGGCGACGTTGGAGACCCTGCAGAGGTAACATCACCGCCTCAAAACCTTAAAGCCCGTCTCCTGAAACCCATGAAACTGAGTCCGAGTTTATTTGTTTGTAGAACTCTTGAAAACGATGAACAGCGCAGACATTTCCTGTGTCCACCGGTTCCTCTCAGAGGTGTTCCTCTGGATTACCCTGAACCGGGTCAACCCTGGGTGGGCCGTCGGATCGATTATCTTCTGTATCGAGAGGGTTCTGCGTCCCGTCACTGTAGTACGGTGGGTTTCACTTCTCTTTCGGTCTTTTAAACACCAACGACAGAAAATACTCATGAATGATTCTGGACTGAAATGTGTTTCTCTCTCTTTGTTATCGCTCAGTTGGTGGAAGAGTTCACATACGTGACCCAGTTGGCTGGTTTGACCGATCACGTCCCTGTGAGCTTCAGACTCAATGTCACGCTGGATTCAGAGGAGATGTGAACATCACGGTACAGAACTTTCGAAACGAATCAAAAATAGAAATTGCGAGGGAAATAACTTCAATATCAGGCGTTCTATCGCACAAAACCATCGCATGAAGAGTTTATCGCATGGGAAACAAGGGAAATATATTAAGTTAAACCGTTCTGTTCATATTAAAACTCCAGAGGCCTGAAACCTTCAAATGCTTGAAACATGAATAGAAACCAAAAAGCAGAATTTCAATCTTTTCTTAAAGAAAGCAATAGTGAAGACACACAACTGTAACACTTTTCTATGCATTCTTCTGTACAACATCGGCGATATCTCTTTATTCTCTGGATGGATATTACACGTTGTTCAAACACATCCACAGACTGTAGCGTCTTCTTTTCTTCGTGACAACACGGACATTATTTTGAAAATATATTTTAATAAAAGGTAGAATTTTTTATAACATTTGTGTTGTTCCTGCCATTCTGTCTGAAAGAGTTCATATCATAAATTGTCATAAAAGTCCTCCCGGGTTTATATATAATTAATTAATTTTGAAATAGAAGACTGGGTGTTATTTAAAAAATAGCTTATTTATGTTATTTATTTAAATTAAACTAAAAAAGGAAATTTAATAACAAGTAATCCTTGACCATTTGAAATTAAGGATAATGACTTTAGTCTTAAAAACTGTACTTTTTTACTCTAATGAGTGTAAATACCAGGGAAAATATATACATGATTTAAAAATTGTTTTAAACAAACATTTAAAAATAGAATTATCTAAAATCTGTTTCAATGTTGTCGTGACTTTTATTTTGAATGTTGTGCCGTTGAGCGTTACGTCACATCCGGCGTCACACAAACATGGCGGCGTCTGAGGCCGGAGTGTATTTCGTTGTCAACAACATTCCTGCCCGGTTCCGGTCCGCAGATTTACGGAACTATTTTAGTCAGTTTATAGAGAGTAAAGGTTTCCATTGCTTTCATTACCGACACCGACCGGAAGTTCGTGTCCAGACGCCAGACTCCGGTACCAGTGAGGGAAGTTCCGGTTCTGAAGGGAAACGCGAGGGTTCGTGTTGTTGTGTGGTGTCGGTCCGGTCAGAAGAATCCCACAGATTTATAAACATGTACTCTGGTGTGCAGTGGATTGACTCTGCTGGTAACTGGTTAAGCAGAAAGTGTTTCATCAGAAGAGTGAGAGTGTCAGAACACACAGGTGAGTGTGAGTTCACTACACATACAACACAATCTGTGTAATACATCACACTGACACAACACAATCTGTGTAATACATCACACTGACACAACACAATCTGTGTAATACATCACACTGGAACAACACAATCTGTGTAATACATCACACTGACACAACACAATCTGTGTAATACATCACACTGACACAACACAATCTGTGTAATACATCACACTGACACAACACAATCTGTGTAATACATCACACTGACACAACACAATCTGTGTAATACATCACACTGGAACAACACAATCTGTGTAATACATCACACTGACACAACACAATCTGTGTAATACATCACACTGGAACAACACAATCTGTGTAATACATCACACTGGAACAACACAATCTGTGTAATACATCACACTGGAACAACACAATCTGTGTAATACATCACACTGGAACAACACAATCTGTGTAATACATCACACTGACACAACACAATCTGTGTAATACATCACACTGACACAACACAATCTGTGTAATACATCACACTGACACAACACAATCCGTGTAATACATCACACTGACACAACACAATCTGTGTAAAACATCACACTGACACAACACAATCTGTGTAATACATCACACTGGAACAACACAATCTGTGTAATACATCACACTGACACAACACAATCCGTGTAATACATCACACTGACACAACACAATCTGTGTAATACATCACACTGGAACAACACAATCTGTGTAATACATCACACTGACACAACACAATCTGTGTAATACATCACACTGACACAACACAATCTGTGTAATACATCACACTGACACAACACAATCCGTGTAATACATCACACTGGAACAACACAATCTGTGTAATACATCACACTGACACAACACAATCTGTGTAATACATCACACTGACACAACACAATCTGTGTAATACATCACACTGGAACAACACAATCTGTGTAATACATCACACTGACACAACACAATCTGTGTAATACATCACACTGACACAACACAATCTGTGTAATACAAGACACTGGAACAACACAATCTGTGTAATACATCACACTGACACAACACAATCTGTGTAATACATCACACTGGAACAACACAATCTGTGTAATACATCACACTGGAACAACACAATCTGTGTAATACATCACACTGGAACAACACAATCTGTGTAATACATCACACTGGAACAACACAATCTGTGTAATACATCACACTGACACAACACAATCTGTGTAATACATCACACTGACACAACACAATCTGTGTAATACATCACACTGGAACAACACAATCTGTGTAATACATCACACTGACACAACACAATCTGTGTAATACATCACACTGGAACAACACAATTTGTGAAATACATCACACTGACACAACACAATCTGTGTAATACATCACACTGACACAACACAATCTGTGTAATACATCACACTGGAACAACACAATCTGTGTAATACATCACACTGACACAACACAATCTGTGTAATACATCACACTGACACAACACAATCTGTGTAATACATCACACTGACACAACACAATCTGTGTAATACATCACACTGGAACAACACAATCTGTGTAATACATCACACTGACACAACACAATCTGTGTAATACATCACACTGACACAACACAATCTGTGTAATACATCACACTGACACAACACAATCTGTGTAATACATCACACTGACACAACACAATCCGTGTAATACATCACACTGGAACAACACAATCTGTGTAATACATCACACTGGAACAACACAATCTGTGTAATACATCACACTGGAACAACACAATTTGTGAAATACATCACACTGACACAACACAATCTGTGTAATACATCACACTGACACAACACAATCTGTGTAATACATCACACTGGAACAACACAATCTGTGTAATACATCACACTGACACAACACAATCTGTGTAATACATCACACTGACACAACACAATCTGTGTAATACATCACACTGGAACAACACAATCTGTGTAATACATCACACTGACACAACACAATCTGTGTAATACATCACACTGGAACAACACAATTTGTGAAATACATCACACTGACACAACACAATCTGTGTAATACATCACACTGGAACAACACAATCTGTGTAATACATCACACTGGAACAACACAATCTGTGTAATACATCACACTGGAACAACACAATCTGTGTAATACATCACACTGACACAACACAATCTGTGTAATACATCACACTGACACAACACAATCTGTGTAATACATCACACTGGAACAACACAATCTGTGTAATACATCACACTGACACAACACAATCTGTGTAATACATCACACTGACACAACACAATCTGTGTAATACATCACACTGACACAACACAATCTGTGTAATACATCACACTGGAACAACACAATCTGTGTAATACATCACACTGACACAACACAATCCGTGTAATACATCACACTGACACAACACAATCCGTGTAATACATCACACTGGAACAACACAATCTGTGTAATACATCACACTGACACAACACAATCTGTGTAATACATCACACTGGAACAACACAATCTGTGTAATACATCACACTGACACAACACAATCTGTGTAATACATCACACTGACACAACACAATCTGTGTAATACAAGACACTGGAACAACACAATCTGTGTAATACATCACACTGACACAACACAATCTGTGTAATACATCACACTGGAACAACACAATCTGTGTAATACATCACACTGGAACAACACAATCTGTGTAATACATCACACTGGAACAACACAATCTGTGTAATACATCACACTGGAACAACACAATCTGTGTAATACATCACACTGACACAACACAATCTGTGTAATACATCACACTGACACAACACAATCTGTGTAATACATCACACTGGAACAACACAATCTGTGTAATACATCACACTGACACAACACAATCTGTGTAATACATCACACTGACACAACACAATCTGTGTAATACATCACACTGACACAACACAATCTGTGTAATACATCACACTGACACAACACAATCTGTGTAATACATCACACTGGAACAACACAATCTGTGTAATACATCACACTGGAACAACACAATCTGTGTAATACATCACACTGGAACAACACAATCTGTGTAATACATCACACTGACACAACACAATCTGTGTAATACATCACACTGACACAACACAATCTGTGTAATACATCACACTGACACAACACAATCTGTGTAATACATCACACTGGAACAACACAATCTGTGTAATACATCACACTGACACAACACAATCTGTGTAATACATCACACTGACACAACACAATCCGTGTAATACATCACACTGGAACAACACAATCTGTGTAATACATCACACTGACACAACACAATCTGTGTAATACATCACACTGGAACAACACAATTTGTGAAATACATCACACTGACACAACACAATCTGTGTAATACATCACACTGGAACAACACAATCTGTGTAATACAAGACACTGGAACAACACAATCTGTGTAATACATCACACTGACACAACACAATCTGTGTAATACATCACACTGGAACAACACAATCTGTGTAATACATCACACTGGAACAACACAATCTGTGTAATACATCACACTGGAACAACACAATCTGTGTAATACATCACACTGGAACAACACAATCTGTGTAATACATCACACTGACACAACACAATCTGTGTAATACATCACACTGACACAACACAATCTGTGTAATACATCACACTGACACAACACAATCTGTGTAATACATCACACTGACACAACACAATCTGTGTAATACATCACACTGACACAACACAATCTGTGTAATACATCACACTGGAACAACACAATCTGTGTAATACATCACACTGACACAACACAATCTGTGTAATACATCACACTGGAACAACACAATCTGTGTAATACATCACACTGGAACAACACAATCTGTGTAATACATCACACTGACACAACACAATCTGTGTAATACATCACACTGGAACAACACAATCTGTGTAATACATCACACTGGAACAACACAATCTGTGTAATACATCACACTGGAACAACACAATCTGTGTAATACATCACACTGACACAACACAATCTGTGTAATACATCACACTGACACAACACAATCTGTGTAATACATCACACTGACACAACACAATCTGTGTAATACATCACACTGACACAACACAATCTGTGTAATACATCACACTGGAACAACACAATCTGTGTAATACATCACACTGACACAACACAATCTGTGTAATACATCACACTGGAACAACACAATCTGTGTAATACATCACACTGGAACAACACAATCTGTGTAATACATCACACTGACACAACACAATCTGTGTAATACATCACACTGGAACAACACAATCTGTGTAATACATCACACTGGAACAACACAATCTGTGTAATACATCACACTGGAACAACACAATCTGTGTAATACAACACACTGACACAACACAATCTGTGTAATACATCACACTGACACAACACAATCTGTGTAATACATCACACTGGAACAACACAATCTGTGTAATACATCACACTGGAACAACACAATCTGTGTAATACATCACACTGACACAACACAATCTGTGTAATACATCACACTGGAACAACACAATCTGTGTAATACATCACACTGACACAACACAATCTGTGTAATACATCACACTGACACAACACAATCTGTGTAATACATCACACTGGAACAACACAATCTGTGTAATACAACACACTGACACAACACAATCTGTGTAATACATCACACTGACACAACACAATCTGTGTAATACATCACACTGGAACAACACAATTTGTGTAATACATCACACTGGAACAACACAATCTGTGTAATACATCACACTGGAACAACACAATCTGTGTAATACATCACACTGACACAACACAATCTGTGTAAAACATCACACTGACACAACACAATCTGTGTAATACATCACACTGACACAACACAATCTGTGTAATACATCACACTGACACAACACAATCTGTGTAATACATCACACTGGAACAACACAATCTGTGTAATACATCACACTGGAACAACACAATCTGTGTAATACATCACACTGGAACAACACAATTTGTGTAATACATCACACTGGAACAACACAATTTGTGTAATACATCACACTGGAACAACACAATCTGTGTAATACATCACACTGGAACAACACAATCTGTGTAATACATCACACTGACACAACACAATCTGTGTAATACATCACACTGACACAACACAATCTGTGTAATACATCACACTGACACAACACAATCTGTGTAATACATCACACTGACACAACACAATCTGTGTAATACATCACACTGACACAACACAATCCGTGTAATACATCACACTGGAACAACACAATCTGTGTAATACATCACACTGACACAACACAATCTGTGTAATACATCACACTGACACAACACAATCCGTGTAATACATCACACTGGAACAACACAATCTGTGTAATACATCACACTGACACAACACAATCCGTGTAATACATCACACTGGAACAACACAATCCGTGTAATACATCACACTGACACAACACAATCTGTGTAATACATCACACTGACACAACACAATCTGTGTAATACATCACACTGACACAACACAATCTGTGTAATACATCACACTGACACAACACAATCTGTGTAATACATCACACTGACACAACACAATCTGTGTAATACATCACACTGGAACAACACAATCTGTGTAATACATCACACTGACACAACACAATCTGTGTAATACATCACACTGACACAACACAATCTGTGTAATACATCACACTGACACAACACAATCTGTGTAATACATCACACTGACACAACACAATCTGTGTAATACATCACACTGACACAACACAATCTGTGTAATACATCACACTGACACAACACAATCTGTGTAATACATCACACTGACACAACACAATCTGTGTAATACATCACACTGACACAACACAATCTGTGTAATACATCACACTGGAACAACACAATCTGTGTAATACATCACACTGGAACAACACAATCTGTGTAATACATCACACTGACACAACACAATCTGTGTAATACATCACACTGACACAACACAATCTGTGTAATACATCACACTGACACAACACAATCCGTGTAAAACATCACACTGACACAACACAATCTGTGTAATACATCACACTGACACAACACAATCTGTGTAATACATCACACTGACACAACACAATCTGTGTAATACATCACACTGACACAACACAATCCGTGTAATACAACACACTGACACAACACAATCTGTGTAATACATCACACTGACACAACACAATCTGTGTAATACATCACACTGGAACAACACAATCTGTGTAATACATCACACTGACACAACACAATCTGTGTAATACATCACACTGACACAACACAATCTGTTTGGTTTTTAATGTATTAATCAAACAGCAGAAATGAAACAAAATAATTTTTTTCCATTTTTATTTACAGAATCAAATTCATTTCCTTATAAAACGAAGTCTGAGTTAAGACGTCACATGGCCCAATCCCAGCAGTTCACCTTAGAGGACCTGAAGAGTCTTCCAGAGCTCAATCCTCCGGCGCTCATGTCTTCAGGGAATGTTGGGACACCGGTCTGTGTCTTCCTCGCACTCATTCAGTCCTGTCGTCTCCCTCCGCGCCTCATCCGGAAGCTCGGACTCATCTTCCCCATGACAGGCTCGAATCGTCGCTATGGCAACGTGCCATACCAATATTACAACACCTCGGTGGTGACCTCTACAGAGGAGAGCGTCTTCACCGCCGGTGGGGTAGAAATCTCAGGTCCTGGAGGTGTTACCCCCAGATTAACTGGACAACAGGTAGAGGCCGAGCGTCCCGACTCTCCTTCACCTGTCAATCAAGAGTCAGAGGAGGCGGATGCTGAGGGCGACCTGTCTGGACCTGATGATGTGAGTAAATCATGTCCTGTTTTGGAATGAATCTGATTTTGTGAAACGGATGTAATAGTTTGTGTGTTTTTTTAGGATGATGACCGCTGTGAGGAGTGGGAGAGACATGAGGCTCTTCATGATGATGTCACTAGTCAGGAGCGCACTAAAGAGAGACTTTATGAGGAGGAGATCGAGCTGAAGTGGGAAAAGGGAGGATCTGGACTCGTCTTCTACACAGATGCTCAGTTCTGGCAGGAAGAGGAAGGAGGTATTGTCTCATTTGGAGATTTATTTTTCTGTTTTAAGAATGTTAATAAAATAAATCCTAAACATCCTATATATATATATATATATATATATATATATATATATGTATTAAATGAAGCTGTGAATTAAATCTCAAAGTGTTTACTCTTACTCTATTTATTTTAAACCTGCATGACATCCTTTTTTTTGCTAAACACAAAGGAAGATATTTTGAAGAATGTTAGTGACCGAACAGCTTTGGCACAGATTGACGTCTATTTAATGGTTACAAAACCAATGCAAGTGATTGTGTGACAGTTACCAACATTCTTCTAAATATATTTTATTTGTGTTCAGTTACATCCTTTACGTTTATCAAGAGAAGCAGAAATGTATATTTTCCCTAATAAATGGAATATAACTGTATAAGAAAGACAGATCGAAATTGTTAATAATTGTGTTGCTTGAATGGGATTTTTGACAGATTTCGATGAGCAGACAACAGATGATTGGGACGTGGACATGAGTGCTTATTATGATGAAGGTAAGAGTGATCACATGTGGAGGTCAAAAGTTTCATTGCAATATCACATCACAAAGAACATTCCTTTTAAATATTCTGCTTCTATGTATGTCTGAAACATTACAGTTCACAGCTTTAAACACACAGGTGCATGAATATTTGGTAAATTCTTGTATTTATCTTAGCCTCTGGCTTCACGCTTGTCAGACTCGATCTCTACCTTTAAAAAACTCCTAAAAACTCATCTTTTCCGGCTACACCTAACTCACTAACTCACTTCTTTTCTAACTACTCACTCTATCAAAAAAAAATAAAACTTTTGTAACTTCTCTCTCTGTGTAACTCGGTAACATTGTTGTAGCACTTGTTCACCTATTGTTGTATCGGCTATTTACCGCTTCATTGTCTCCTCGACTATTGTAAGTCGCTTTGGATAAAAGCGTCTGCTAAATGACTAAATGTAATGTAAATGTAGATGGGGGTGACATGGATGCTCGAGATTACATCAGCATGCGCTCCGAGAGGAGGCTGAGGGATGGTCTGGAGGGGCGTCCTGGACGTCAGCATAAAATCGGAAACTTTGAGAGGTTTACAAAGGTTTGGATGATTTCATTCTAGGCTGTTGATGAGAAGAACATTTTTATCATAATGTGCTTCTGTTGTCATGCATGTATATCTGTGTGTGTTAGGGAGTAGGTCGGCGAGTGATGGAGAAACAAGGATGGAAGGAGGGCGAGGGGCTCGGGAACAGTCAGCCTGGCATCTCAGAGGCTTTGGAGAGTGACGGACAACATCCGAACTGTAAGAGAGGCTTCGGGTGAGTGATCTTCCACCAGTTTGTCTATTTCACTCGTGTTGACTTAGAGCTGATAAAGCTGTAAAGTGATTTCTTTCAATGTGTTTGAAGGTACCATGGAGAGAAGCTCAGCTCCTTCCTTCCACTTAAGAAACCTAGAAAAGAGTTTCACATATCTACAGTTTATGATAAACCCAAAGACATTGATGAAGGTGATGATCTTCTGCGACGCCAGCCTGACACCAGTATGAAGTACAGAGACTGGCATGCAGTGGGCAGCAGAAGATGACCTTTGCTCCCATGACTCGTCACTTCAAATGTGATATTCACAAACGTTTTAATAAAAACCGCCATATTTATTTCCTGAATATTAAATTATTTTCTCAGAATGTTTATATTGAGGTTTGTTTTGGGTGATTTTTCTACAGTGTGTCACATGTTTTTATAATAATAATAATAATTAACAGTGTTGTGTTTTATTGTTTTATTCTGTATTATTATCAATAAAAATATGATGTGATTGTAGTTTGATCTGAGAATCTGGGCTTTAAATATTCTGTATTTAAAGAAATAGATAACTTCCAAACTCCTATTTTATATTTTAAGGGATAATTCCATAAAATAACATATATTAATCATCAAAATCCCACTGACTGACAATGCCAAAATATGATATCTAAAAAAAACACTTTTATTTAAACTTAATTTTACTTAAAATTAGACTTTTAAATAAACAAAAAAAATAATAAACTAAAACTTTTAGACTTTTGAATAAATAAATAATTATACTGATGTTATAATAATATACATAATGATTATTATATAATGATATTAAGTTCGATTTGGAATATTTAGTAAAAGACCCGCGGGGACTTTTATCACAGATGACTTCCGGTTGACGTCATTCCCGCCTGTTTGTCGGTCTCGCGCTTCCCGCTGCAGCACTGACACGTCACGAAGGTCAGAAGAGAGCGGCAGGGAAAATGGCGAGCACCTCGAACACTTTTAATCTGTGAGTGTTTATTTCTGTCTTCTAATGTTCTCTGAGATCACAAGGGTCAGCCACATTCACTGATGAGGAGCTTTATCAGATAAGAGTCTTACATGACGTCAGGAACAACAGTGAAGTAAATAAACAGTGAGGTCTGACAACACTGCTTTAAAAACTCTCTCACACTAAACTATATAACGACATCTAATGATGTAAGAACTCAATGTGATGTTCAAACTCTCATCATCATTAACATGACGCTAACTGAACCCAGAACAGGAAACATTAAAGCTATAATGACCAATCCATATGATTGACAGCTGTAGAATCAGTTCAGTACAGGTCAGTGTCATGAGAGACTGATTTCAGTTCAGTTCTTATATTGTAATGTTTAAAACACACACTCACACACACCTGACATACACACACACACACACACACACACACACCTGACATACACACTCACACACACACACACACAACCCCAGAGAAGTTCTTATATTGTAATGTTAATAACACACACACACCTGACGCACACACACCTGACACACACACACACCTGACATACACACTCACACACACACACACACACACACACACACACAACCCCAGAGAAGTTCTTATATTGTAATGTTTATAATCACACACACACACACCTGACACAGACACACACACACTCACACACACACACAACCCCAGAGAAGTTCTTATATTGTAATGTTTATAAACACACACACACCTGACACACCCACACACACACACACACTTGACACACACACACACACAACCACAGAGAAGTTCTTATATTGTAATGTTTATAATCACACACACACACACACCTGACACACACACACATACCTGAGACACACCTGACACACACACACACCTGACACACACACACTTCAGACACACACACACACACACACACATACCTGACACACACACACTTCACACACACACACAAACACACAACCCCAGAGTTCTATGTTGTGATGTTAATAAACACACACACACACACACACACACACAAACACAACCCCAGAGAAGTTCTATGTTTTGATGTTAATAAACACACACACACACACACACACACACACATACACAAAGTGTTTGTGTTCACAGACACACAACCCCAGAGAAGTTCTATATTGTAATATTTAATCATACAGTATAGTTTTATCTTATATTTTATATTTGATCTAGATTTTTAGGCTCTACTGTTAGTGTTATCTGTATGAACCGGGGGACTGGGAGTAACACAATTTGGATTCTCTATATGTATGTACTTTACATGTGGAAGAATTGACAATAAAGCAGACTTGAATCTTTACTTGAAATTAATAATAATCACACACACACATAAACTGTTTGTGTTCACAGACACACAACCCCAGAGAAGTTCTACATTGAAGCGTGTGATGATGGTGTCTCTGATGTTCTGGCCATTGACAGAGTGTCTACAGAGATGATCCTGACAGGTACAACAGAGATCAAAGAATAAAACACAACACAACTCGTGTGTACGTGTGTTACATGTCAAACACATTTCAACTTGCTTTGTGTGATCTCATTTAATTATACAGAATATAATAATGATCAGTCAATCAAAACTCATGAGTGATTCTCATCTTTTAGCTGTTTTGACCCATTAGGGTGGAAATCAAAGTTTAAGAAATATTTAGACATACATTTAGTAAGAGATTGAGAATGGATTTGAGAAGAGTTTTGTTATGTTGATAAAGACTTTGTCTGTTTCAGTGAGGAAGGACATCCCTCCGTCAGCTTTCACTCGACCTATCTGCGGCATCATGGGAACCATACGACTGGTGGCAGGTCAGGAGTCATTTTCTGTTTTTATTTCCTCATATCAATGTCTATACAGATCTTTTCAGGTGGGTGTTGAGTCCTCGTGTTATTGTATATTGTGTTCCTCAGGCATGTATCTGATCGTCATTACAAAGAAGAAGAAAGTGGGAGATCTGCTCGGTCATGCCGTCTGGAAAACCGTCGACTTTGATATTATTTCTTATAAAAAGACTGTTCTTCATCTCACTGAAAATCAGGTAAGAAGTGATGTTTGGATCTGCTCATCCATCTGGACTGTAGATGTGTTCTGGTTTTGGTTAATCTTGTAAAATAAATCTTTCAGATGCAGGACAACAAGGCGTTTCTGTCAATGATCAACAACGTCTTAAATACAGACGGTTTCTACTTCACTACAGATTATGATCTTACACACACACTACAGCGTCTGTCTAACACCAGCCCAGAGTTTCAGGAGATGAGTATGCTGGAGCGGGTAAGACTGAGCAAGAGTGAGCGAGAGTGAGAGTGAGGCGTGAGTGAGTGAGTGAGTGAGTGAGTGAGTGAGTGAGTGAGACTGACTGACTGACTGACTGAGTGACTGAGTGAGTGAGTGAGTGAGTGAGTGAGTGAGTGAGTGAGTGAGTGAGTGAGTGAGGGAGGGAGGGAGGGAGGGAGGGAGAGTAAGATTGTGAGAGTGAGTGAGTGAGTGAGTGAGTGAGTGAGTGAGTGAGTGAGTGAGAGTAAGATTGTGAGAGAGAGTGAGACTGACTGACTGAGTGAGTGAGACTGACTGAGTGAGTGAGACTGAGTGAGTGAGACTGAGGTGAATGAGTGAGTGAGTGAGTGAGTGAGACTGAGTGAGTGAGACTGAGTGAGTGAGACTGAGTGAGTGAGTGAGACTGAGTGAGTGAGTGAGTGAGTGAGTGAGTGAGCAAGAGTGAGCAAGAGTGAGAGAGAAGTGAGAGAGAAGTGAGCAAGAGTGAGAGAGAGAACTGAGCAAGAGTGAGAGAGAACTGAGCAAGAGTGAGAGAGAGAACTGAGCAAGAGTGAGAGAGAGAACTGAGCAAGAGTGAGAGAGAAATGAGCAAGAGTGAGAGAGAAATGAGCAAGAGTGAGAGAGAAGTGAGCAAGAGTGAGAGAGAAGTGAGCAAGAGTGAGAGAGAGAACTGAGCAAGAGTGAGAGAGAAGTGAGCAAGAGTGAGAGAGAAGTGAGCAAGAGTGAGAGAGAGAACTGAGCAAGAGTGAGAGAGAAATGAGCAAGAGTGAGAGAGAGAACTGAGCAAGAGTGAGAGAGAAATGAGCAAGAGTGAGAGAGAAATGAGCAAGAGTGAGAGAGAAATGAGCAAGAGTGAGAGAGAGAACTGAGCAAGAGTGAGAGAGAAATGAGCAAGAGTGAGAGAGAAATGAGCAAGAGTGAGAGAGAGAACTGAGCAAGAGTGAGAGAGAACTGAGCAAGAGTGAGAGAGAGAACTGAGCAAGAGTGAGAGAGAAATGAGCAAGAGTGAGAGAGAAATGAGCAAGAGTGAGAGAGAAATGAGCAAGAGTGAGAGAGAGAACTGAGCAAGAGTGAGAGAGAAATGAGCAAGAGTGAGAGAGAAATGAGCAAGAGTGAGAGAGAAATGAGCAAGAGTGAGAGAGAAATGAGCAAGAGTGAGAGAGAGAACTGAGCAAGAGTGAGAGAGAAATGAGCAAGAGTGAGAGAGAAATGAGCAAGAGTGAGAGAGAAATGAGCAAGAGTGAGAGAGAAATGAGCAAGAGTGAGAGAGAGAACTGAGCAAGAGTGAGAGAGAAATGAGCAAGAGTGAGAGAGAAATGAGCAAGAGTGAGAGAGAAATGAGCAAGAGTGAGAGAGAAATGAGCAAGAGTGAGAGAGAAGTGAGTTTGAAGCTTGTATTATGAGTATTACAGCAAATGTTTCTTTGTTTTAGGCAGATCAGAGGTTTGTGTGGAACGGCCATCTCTTGAGAGAGTTTACAGCTCAACCAGAGGTATATAAACCACAAACAAACTTCTTCATCATCAATGTGTTTGAAAGATAATCATGCCCATTGCCATGCTTCTTACCCCATCTTTTCCATTTTAACCTGACCAACTAAAGATGTATTTCCTGATATCCTCACTTTCTTTAAAAAAAGAGAATTTTGAATGCGCTAGGACAAGTATTTTTTACGTATGTATGCTTTGCTACCTCTTGTTCTGAATGCTTCTTTTGTGAACCTCACTTGAACTTCACTTTTGATAAAAGTGTCAGCTAAATTACTCAATTTAAAGTTTGTGATAAAACATGATTGACATGATCGGAGATAACTTAAATGCACTAAATACAAACGCACTAAAATAATCAGTTTCAGTAAATCCCCTAGCTGTCAAATAGGAGAAAATCTGTATGAGCCATTTTAACAGGAGGAGTACCTGAACAACTCTTATGCTGTGTTTTCTTTCAGCTCCACAAATTTGTTTTTCCTGTTATTCATGGCTGTATCCTTTCATGAGCTGTCATGTGTCTGTTTGAGGAGCATCTAAAACGTTCTGTTCGTGTTGTTAGTTGTTTGGTTTCTTGACATGTGAGAGTCCTTAATAAGAGTTTACAGTTATCACCATGAGGTCCTGCTGCATCAACGGTAAAGTCTTCGACTGGTGTATTATATCCAGACGCAGCTGCTTCCGTGCAGGTGTTCGATACTATGTGCGAGGTAACACTTGTTCAATCTGCTTACTGTTACACATTTGCACCTGATAAAATACACACATACGCTGCTTTTTTCAGTTGATATTTGAACACACTTGAACTGAGATCATGAAAGTCTGTTTTCTCTTATACTACACAATCTTTCTGTTACAGGTATTGACTCTGAAGGTCATGCAGCTAATTTTGTGGAGACAGAGCAGATTGTTCAGTATAATGGAGCTAAAGCTTCCTTCATACAGGTGAGTTGATATCAGTGATAAATATCAGTGTTAATAGTTTCTAGTTTTTGTTTGTTTTTATGATCCTTCTGTCTAAACATGACCTCTGAACTGAAGAGCTGTGTGTTAGATTGTGGTTTGTTTTTCTTTCACATTCTCATGACATAAGTTCTGATCTTTGTAAATAAAGAAATAAACGATCCAGTGCCCATCTATTATCTCTTGCAGACTCGAGGGTCTATTCCTTTCTACTGGTCTCAGAGACCTAACCTCAAATACAAGCCCCGCCCACAGATCAGCAAAAATCTCCATCATGTAACTTTTTTACTGTTTCAAGTTTTACTTCACTGATTATTTCTTTGTCTCAGGACAATTGTAGTTATTCTTAAATAATGTGTATTTCTTACAGCTGGATGGATTCCAGAGACACTTTGACTCACAGATCATAACATACGGCAAACAAGTCATTCTCAATCTGGTATGTTGTGTCTAGAGCACATGAATCTCTCAGTGCTGTGTGAAGATCTTTATGAATTTCTGTGTGTGTTTAATGTTCAGATCAATCAGAAGGGTTCAGAGAAACCTTTAGAGCTGGCCTTCTCAAAGATGGTGAACAGTCTGGGTAATGTTATGATTAGGTGAGAAAATGAGCATCACACCACAGACATGAACACATGTCACCGTACTCACTTTACTCTTCTCCTTGCAGGTATATAGCGTTTGACTTTCATAAGGAGTGTAGTCGTATGAGGTGGCATCGCCTGCAGATCCTGGTGGATACGGTGGCTGAGATGCAGGATGAATTTGGGTATGATGTTTGTTGGAATGAACCTGGTTTATTTTTCTTTCAAATTTTCCTCTGATGACGTCTGTGTTTGAACAGTTATTTTCTGGTGGATTCTGATGGAACAGTTCAAATTCAGCAGGACGGAACGTTCAGAAGCAACTGCATGGACTGTCTGGATCGTACTAACGTCATTCAGAGTCTTCTGGCCCGCAGGTCACTGCAGTCACAGCTAGTGGTGCGTGTGAAACACGTGTCTCTCCGTGGATAACAGTTATGAATATTTTATATTTTGAGTTTATAGATGTGCTGAACTATGCGTTGTGTATCTGTAGCGAATGGGTGTTCTTCATGTAGGCCAGCAGATTGAAGAACAGGCAGATTTCGAGAAAATGTACAAGAATGGTAAGCAGCTGCATAATCTGTGGTCTTATGTGTTTGTCAATCAAGTCCATTCATAAACTCATATATTGATTGTGTTTCTCATGTCTCTTCTTCTGCAGCGTGGGCTGATAATGCCAATGCTTGTGCTAAACAGTACGCAGGCACAGGAGCACTGAAGACAGACTTCACACGGTGAGCTCTCATCTTCTCCTCTGGATTGTGGGGAGGGTTTGTTATGTGTAGAACATAATTGAGTCCATCTCTCTCTCTCTTTGGTCTCAGGACAGGGAAGAGAACTCATTGGGGTCTGTTAATGGATGGCTGGAACTCTATGATCAGATACTACAAGAACAACTTCTCAGATGGATTCAGACAAGTTAGTGAGATATCTGTGAGATTTTTCTGATGAACACACCCACTCATGTTTATATCATAGACTTCCACTAAACACCAGTGTTGGGAAGGTTACTTTCAAAATGTATTCCGTTACAGAATACAGAATACATGCCCAAAAATTTAATTTGTAATGTATTCCGTTACGTTACTCAATCTGAGTATCGTATTCTGGATACTTGGGATTACTTCCACATTGAATATCATTTTAGAAGTGTAGGAATGCGGCCATCAAATCCTACTTACTAAACAGACTTAATCTGGTGTGTTTTTCTGTTCCAACTGACTGAATGTGTTAGGCCCAAGTCTCCCTGAAAGTGCAACATTTTTTAATTTTCTGTAGAGGAACAAAGACTATAAGGGTGTGTATGCAAAAGATATTTTGCTTGGTTAAAAAAAGAAGAATTTACGAATTTTCCTTTTTCAGTTTCTTTATTTAATTTATTTTAAGTGTGAAAATACAAATATTCTGTTTCTGTAAATCTTCCATTAAAAAAATGTCTAGATTGTTACAGCTGACTACATTCACATTAATGTTCTTTCATCAAGATAGACAAACTAATAATGGTCCATCAAAATAAAACAATCTCAAACTGAATGTGATTTTTCTTTAAACTATGCCACCAAATATAATTTTGTCCTCATGAAACAATGTTATATTGAAAGACATTTTTGGTAATGTAACAACAAAGGCCAGCAGCAAATCAGCCTATCCAAAATGTCTAAGTTGATCATAACATAGGGTGAAAAACTTTTTTTTCTAACATTTGTAAGGTATGGATTTTATATGAATGTCAGGTGAAAAATAGACAATTGGTTTTACAATAATGAGATTGCCAAGTTACATGCTTCAAAAAAGCCTGTGAACCTAAAGACCAATATGTCTTGAGCCACCTACTCTCCATGTCAACACTCCAGTAAAGTCTCTTGTTTTGCAGCAGGAGAGGCAGCTCAAAGCCGCTCGACAGGAGCACTTGATGGCAGAATAGTGTTGTATTTTAAGAAGAGGTCTCTGATCATTGGATACATATTCAAGTTTTGTGCAAATCTGTACTGGACAAGCAGTTCGTCGATATGAGTGTCGTCGTGATTTCGATTTCATATCACATTGCATATCATTACAGACGTGGTACCTACTTGTTCTCCCTCTTTTTTAAGTGTGAAATGCTGTTTAAATTTCAAAGATATAAATGCATTCTTGCCCTGGCTCTGTTGTTTCCGCTCCATCTCTACCTGTAGCTGAGCTCCCGCTGCTCCTCTTCCGACTCCATGTGACTGTTTGCACAAACCGTGCATTTTTTTATTATTGGGGCTTTGGGAAATGCATAAGGTTCCCTTAATTTATTTTTTTTATGTATAAACGTTATTTAGAGATTGTGAAACAGAGAAGTATCCTCGTGTAATCCATTGATTTTAACAATGTAACTGTATTCTGAATACCAACTATTTAAATTGTAACTGTAACGGAATACAGTTACTCATAATTTGTATTCTGAATACGTAACGCTGGTACATGTATTCCGTTACTCCCCAACACTGCTAAACACTTTACAAGAGTTAAAAACTCACATATTCTGGATCATTTGAGACTGTTTTCAAAGATATGATGCTAGTAATGTGAGTTTTTGTCCAGCTCTAGTCACTGTCACAGAACATTTACATTTCTGCATTTTACAGACCCTTTTATTTAAAATAAATTTCTTTGCATTACATTATATGTTTGTTTTTAAATATGTACAATCCTTTGGATCAAATCCATCACGTTGTCAGTGCAATACTCAAACCACTGTGACAAAGGAAAGCTATCAGGACAAAACCTGTTTCATTTTTCTCCAGGACTCAATTGACCTGTTCCTTGGGAATTATTCAGTGGAAGAAGCTGATATGTACACACCTCTACATGAACCCAAAGACTGGAAGTTCCTCACGGTAAGAGATACTCAATCAGGTTTAAGATCAACTGGAAGATGTTTGTAATCTTATGGGAAACATTTGTTGTCAAAATCATCTGATTAAAACAATAATCAACAGTTCACAGTGATTCAAATGACATTTGATATATATTTAATATCAATGATTGTTCAAATAATTTTAAGAACAAATACATGATCTCTTTTTCGTCCCTGTAGCTGCCCATCATTATGGTGGTGGCATTCTCGATGTGCATCATCTGTCTGCTCATGGCCGGTAAGAAAACGTCCCTTTGGTCTATATCAGGTTGAAAGTCAGTGTTGCTTACTCTGATTTGTTGTTCTGTAGGTGATACGTGGACGGAGACTCTGGCTTACGTGTTGTTCTGGGGCTCTGCAAGCATCGTCACAGGAGGCGTCATTCTGTTCAATGGACGGGACTTTGTTGATGCTCCCAAACTGGTGCAGAAGGAGAAGATGGACTGAATGTGTGTGTGTGGAAAGCAGCTCAGACCCTCTGAGTCTTCATCATCTTCCTCATCCTCACTGCTGTCTCACTCTCAGCTTCATCGGCCCTGGAGTCTGTACTGACGGTAAAGGAAGAGGTGAGGTGAAGGGTAAGGGTTGGGCAGGTCCGGGACGCGGCGAGACGGACGCCTGCTGCTCTCCACACGGTTTACGTTTCACTGAGGACCAGCTCCTCTCTGCATCACAGAGTCCCACAGCGCCAGCAGCCAATGACAAGCTTCACTAAAGCACCTTAAGATCATCAAGCATTTCATGTGCAGACTTTAACGGATTCCATGAGGTATTTCCTACCCAGATCTTGTGGTCAACATGTTCTGAGGGTGTCGTTTCATTGTCGTTTCATGGTCGTCTGTTTGGTTGCACAAACGCACTGATGGTTGTTCTGTTCATCATCTGTTTTCCTTTGATCATCCTGAAAATCACTTATCTTCATAAGTCATAAGATTTGCTTTCAGGGAATGTCTTCAGTTTGTTTTATCCCAAACATGTTGTAAGAAAATGTATATAAAGGGAATGAAGTAACTCTTAACATCACAAATGTCAGTTAAACATAAACGGTCCTTATGGATTGATTCAGATTTCAAATGTTTACAAATCATATAGAAACTCGTGTTTGACAGCTGCTCAAGCACTTAAAAGGAGAATCCAGACGCTCGTGTAAAATCCTGATATCTAGCATTGATTTGGGAGCCTTTAATGACTGGAGTGATTTGCAGTGAAAGTTCAACAGTTGGAAGTGAACTGATTCTTCTTCACTGACTTAAATGACTCTTGTTATGGGACCAAAGTCTGGCAAAGGAGAAAGAGTGTGTTAACTGCATGAAGAGGAGAAGTCCATCACTTCCCCACATGCCACTTGTGCTTCATTTCTCTTCATCATTCTGTTTCTTTGTGAATGATGCATTGAGTTTGATCTGAACACATGAAAACTTCTTCTCTCTCTGTGTCCAGGACCTGCTTGTATCAGAATGTAAAGATGAATATTATCGATATTAAAACTTTTCTCATGGTTATGATGTGTCAAGTCTTGGTTGAGTTTGGTCAATACAGTGTAAAACATAAGGGATATATATATATGAAGATTACTGATTTGAAGGGCTTTATGTTTGTACAAAAGAGAGTTGGTCCTTGATATAAATCTTTATAAAATTAAGTCTTTATTTAAATGCAAATCATTAATAATAGTCAAAATTATTTTGTTGTTTGATCCAAAGATGTTCCCCAAATATAAACTTTAATCCAAATGTTCATTTTACATAATCCTAGGTCTTTTGTTTTGTCATGTCACTCCAGATCAAGGAACATGTTTAGAAGATGAAAGTTCAAGAACATTTCACAGCAGTTACATTCCAGACTTTCATTTCCTAACATGCTTGTTATGAATGTGTCACAGAGCACAAACCGAGTGAAAAACACGCAGGAATTAACATGCCACATCAGATTAACTAAAGCTAGTGTACAAAAGAACTTGTTGTGAAGCGTTACATCAATTAAAAGAATTTTCTTTCTGGACTTGATAACCAGCCCATATTAACATGGTATACTTGGCAAAGTAATATAATGCATGCATACATTTTTGTTTGATAAATTATAATCTAAATGGAAAAGATTTGTAAATACAAAACAAGACGAAATAAATTCAATGTGTTTCCCTGAAGTGAATTTTGAGTCTAAGGTTTGATATAAAAACAGAACTTTTGTATATTTTCAAACCTTGTCCTCTTTTAGACTATTATGAAATGTTCTGCCTTACATGTTTTAAAACAAATGTTTAGTTTTAAAAGGTTTTTTTTAATCTTTATAGACGCACATACTTAAAAATAATGTAGAGTCTTAGTAAAGTTGATAAAAAAGCTCTTTAAAGCTTAAATCTTTTAAAACTATTTAATAGATGATCTTAGTGGGACTGTTTTCTAAAATTTTAATACTAAATTGTATTATAAATTTGGTGAATTCTAATAAAAAAAAGACATCTTTAAAATGTTTAATTGATACACCAGAAATCTACGCATTAAACTATTTTACAGTTTACAGTGATTTTACATTTTGACATTAAAGAACTTTAGCAGGTTATTTCACTTAAACTTCATTTTAAGTCATCTACAGAATGATGGGTCAGATAAGAACATTTGTTGTTTAAAACTTGTTCATTAACGTCATTAATCAACAGCATGTCTCATTCATCGAAAACATTGCATAAACTTTTCAGAATTTAATGATAAACGACAGGGAGAAGATTTCAAGAATTCCTCTAAATTAATCATGTTGAGCTTTCACTGTTAAACATTCACTGATAGGATATAAACCTATAAAACACTGTAATGAAATCCGTACAACACATTAAATTACTCCAAACAATAACTGTAAACATTATTTACACCGCTATGTACATTCACATACTTCACATATGAAAATTTTTTACTTAAGTATTTTTAGCAACATGCATTCAATAAACAGAAACCAATTGGATCATTTTACTTTGAAAACTGTAAATATTTGAGCCCGCTATCTAAAACAATTATATTATTACATGACACAAATGATGTACATTCATGTTGACATTTACATTACACATAAAAATCTATTTATAAATGTACACAAGAAGATCGTTTGATCTAAAGTCCAGCTGACACGGTGTTGACAGTCTGCCGTTGACGGATCGGTTGTCCTCTGTGTTTTCTCTTACACAACTCATAAAGAGCCACCAGAGGAACACAGCTTAACGAGGACACCAGAAGAAGAGCGATGAACGCCTGTCCATATGGAGGATATTCCTTCACCACTGATCTGCCCTAAAAAACAAACATTACTTTTCATTTATTCACTGCTCAAGTTCTGATCAAGTGGATCTTTTTAGGAAACGGGACCTACTAGATCTTTGTCCCAGGCCTGATAGGTTGGTGTTCCGCCCTGAATGTAGTTAATGATGTAAAAGATGAAGAGGCTGATGAGAAGAACTGGACTCACCACCGCCCACATTATTCTCCAATACCAGTTAGGCCGATGACCCAACATATCTTCAATATCTTTCTCAAACCTGTGGTAATAAAATGTGATAAACGTCAAAAATGGTCAACTCGTCAATCACAGAATGTACGTAAAATATAAAAAATAATCGGTTACATTTTAATGACAAATAAACTGCGGGAAATTTAATAAGAAAATTGAGTTTTAAAGAACTAAAAATAAAATCATTATCATAACAATGATCCTGTGAATAAAACATTTTCCTTGTAAACACTATTCAGTTTTTCAGTTATAAGTCAAAATGAAAGATAATTCAGTTGGGAAATATGTGTAAAAACATCACGGGAACACTGTAAATCTATGATGAGGATTATGTGAAGATTATGATTTAAAAAGATTAGTTTGCAGTGTAATAAATAAATGCTAAAGTCCACAACACTCAGTGGTGATCCCCACAATCTCTCATGAAAATAATCAGATATAAACACACGTGTCATTGTAAAATGATAGAAAAGTAAAAGGTCAAGAAGAAAAAGTTAAAGAAATGAGAAAAGAAGAAATAAAAAGAGAAAAGAAGGTAAATGAGAAAAGAAAAGAAGAGAGAAAATAATAAACAAGAAAAGAAAAAAAGAAATTAGAATTGAAAGAAAAAACAAGGAGACAAGAAAGAAAAATAAAAAGACAAAGAGAGAAAAGAAGAAGCAAATGGAAAAAAGAAAAGAGAACGGAAATGAGAAGAGAAGTAAAGGTAGACAAAAGAAAAGATAAGAAAGACGAAAACTAACTTTTCTCATCCCATTGGTGGATTTTTCATGTTCTAAAAATCAAGTTCCCTGATTCTATTATAATAAAAATAAGATGAATTTTATGACATCTTTTAACTAGAAAACCAAGTGAAAATGTTTAGTAAAAACGTGATTTTTGAAGTGTATTTTATACCTTTTGAGACCGTAGATGTAGCAGATGCTGACCACCTCAAAGAGAACGATGAAGAGCAGAGAGAGAGTAGCTCCATAATCATTAAACATACTAAACCAGTAACTTCCTGAACGTGTGGTGAAACCCAAACCCAGAAGAAGACAGAGAAGACAAACCAGACCTACACAAATCACACACTGAAATCAACACGACAATTCACTTCCACAAAACTTTCATCCCAATCTAGTGTGAATATCATATTCATATTCCCAACATCTCACCGTTGATGGTCTCATTGCTAAATGTGCGTGACAGGATTTTAAGGTCTCCCAGCGGGGTGATGATGGCCGTGATGTTACCCAGCATGCTTCCCATTCCCAACAGCAACAACATGATGAAGTAAAGAACGGACCAGAACTGAGACACCGGCATGTTCTTTATGGCCTCACTGTACACGATAAAGGCCAAACCTGTTCCTTCAACCGCCTACAAACACACAATACAATACAAAAGCCAAAAAATGAGAGCAAAACATAAATATAATATTTAATAAAAACGGAATAACTAAAACCTTCTTTGATTGAACTCGACCGTTGAAGGAATTTTATGATATTGTTCCTAGATAAATGCAGCACTTAATCAACCACAGGTCAAGGACAGAATCCTTCATTAGGCCTTTATCTTTTGTAAAACAGAGATTTAGATAAAAAAGGTTGTTCTATGACATCATAAGGCGTCTTCAGTGAAGAATGTGTGTCAGATTTCATGTCGTCTTTGGTCATTCATACTGAAAGAATCAGAGAAGGTTTACCGTGTCTAATTCTGCCTCCAGACTACAGTCTTCGATTTTGGAAGCGATAGCTGCAAACATCTCGGGATTTGTGTGATTCAGATGAGAGATCCAGACGCTCACATTCTCAACAGAGACTTCAGTCTCAGACAAATCAAATGTGTTGAGCAATAACAGTCTCATCCTGAATAAAACACGGAAGACATCCATCAGTACAAGTGTGAAAATGATATAAAGAAGAATAAACTTCTGTTTAAAGCGACACTTTCCCCCAGAATAAAAACATTTACTTTATATTTGAGATGCATTGGTTTTGTGTCGCTGCTGTTTGATTACCAACTTTTTTCGAAATATCTTCTTTTGTGTTCTCAAAGCCATCTGAACAGGCTAACTTAGTGTTTGAGAGAAAATCAGAACCACAAGCTTCATTCATTTGTGTACAGTTGTCACGAGGCTTGTTGGATTCTTTAACAGGTTTGTTGTAGGAAGTTTAAGAGAACACACGCTCTTCCGAAGGGTTATGTGTCTCACCTCCCCAAACAGCTTTCATAGTTAAAGGTGGCTTTGAATCCATAGATGGCGAATGTAACCACGCACGCAAACACCGATGTTGCGCTGTTGATGAGAGACACAGCCACGGCCTGCTTCTCAAAATCATTATTCTGATGATTATAACTGGCAAACGCGATCAGAGAGCCAAAACCCAAACCCAGAGAGAAGAAGATCTGAGTGGCAGCATTGATCCATGTCTGAGGATTCGCTAACTGCTCCAGCTGAACACACACAAACGCACAAACACACAGGTGTGCGTTAATACACTTGTAGAACTATAACATATGATATATACTGTCACCGAACCAGAAACTGTGTATGGATATGAAGAAATGAAGGTTTGATCTTTCTGCACAAACGTACTTTAGGTGTGAACATGTACTTTACTCCATTCCAGGCCCCGTGAAGAGTGAAGCCACGAATCAAATAAATGACGAGAACCACGTAAGGGAATGTAGCTGTGAAATACACAACCTTCAAACAAGAAAAGATTCAAAGTTTTCTGGTTTCAGTACAAATATCATTAACATACATCATCTGTTTAGAAGTAGAACCAGTGCGAGGTATCTTCATATTGTGTGCTCATCCCAGTAAAGTTATAGTTATTATCATCCATCAATTAAACACGTGACACACAGAAACCATTCGAGTTAAACCAGCACAAAACCAGGGGAATTTATCTCATCATTTCTATTTGATTGTGTTTTTTCAGAGGGTACATACGTTTTTAAAAGAAATAAAAGCAAATGAAACATATATTAGACTTAATAATAAAAGTGTAGATGGAAGCACAATACTGATTGCTGCTTTAATACGCGTAAATAAAAGTAATTCAGACTTGTGATTCATGTTAAGTATGACCTTCAGATTAAAAAGATTTCTGAAGTGAATGATGTGAAGTGTGATGCAAGCTTTAGTTTTACCATTCCTGTGGATTTGACCCCACGGACGATAAAGAGAAAAACAATGACCCACGCCAGCAGAAGACACAACGCCAGTCCCATGTGAACACCTCCATTCTCATCTAAAGATGATGACACGTTCAGCGTCTCACGATAAAAGAAATACTGTGTGGGTGAGGCCACCGCACATTCCTCCAAATATCCACTCCTGTTACTGTTCATGGGACACTCGGACCACGGCAACACTGACTACACAACACAAACACACAACCTGTGTCATTTCAATAAGGCTTTTATTTATTCAATGATTTTCTCCTGTCACTCACCTGAAATGAATGGAAGAGATACCAGAAGCTCCAGGCATTGATGATGTTGTAGTAAAGACATAAATACAATGAGGTCACAACACTGGCAAAGCCTGGAAATAAACGTTATATCGTGACATTAATGAATATCTGGCAGTGTGTGTCGGGTGGTAAAGAGCCGCTGGACGCTCACCCAGTCCACCCAGATACGGGCTGATGGCCGTCCATGCCCCGATACTGCCCAAACGCATCTTCTGACCGATGGCCAGCTCCATGCAGAAGAGAGGAATTCCCTCCAGAACCAACATCAACAGATAGGGAATCAAAAATCCACCTGCAAAAATATAATCAATGACATTTTACTCTCTTCCATGTACAGAATGCCACATTATTAGATCTCTTTTAGATCCTCGTGTGCTCCTGTAAATCAGTTGCCATCCGTTTAAAGTCTAACCCTTGAATTTCATGTTTCTTTAGGTTTGGAGTGATCTTCGAGGTCTGTGAATAACTGAATTCTCTTCTATAATCTCTGCCTGTTGAACTATTCTCTCTCTTACATCTGTACTTTGATCACTTTCTTTAAAAGTCCATGAAACATTTGTCAAATGAAAGATGTACTGAATGCATAACCACAGAAGACAAACAGATGATTAACCGAACGCTGGACACTGGGATGGAATGTCATCATATTCAGATAATAACATCACCGATGAACATCCCTAAGCTTCGAGCAATAAAAACTAAAAGCCGTAGTAAAATAAAAAGAGTTTTTCTACACATTCCCTTTAACCCATGTGTGAGAAATCATCCCTCTTTAGATAATAAAGAGTTAAACCTTTACATGTAATCTGCTGTAAACATTACACTTTTCAAAACATATTTTAATATGAAATTAAAACTAAAGGACTAAAACTTCAAACTTTTGTAATTTTACATTTACATTTAGTCCTTTAGCTGACGCTTTTATCAAAAGCTACTTAAAAAATGAGGTTTAACAAAGAAGCATTTTGCCTTTACTTCAACTGATAATTCAATATGATTGAATAGAATTATTCAATGGTGATAAATGATAAGAGCAACAGGACGGCTTTGAAATGAAAACATGTAAAGTATAAAAGAATATTGTCCATACCTCCCCCATGCATTTGACAGAGATATGGAAAACGCCAGACATTCCCAAGGCCGACAGCATAAGACACACACGCCAGGACAAACTGCATGGGACTGTCCCAGGACGGACGCACATCTTTACTCATGATGACGATGTCCAGCAACAGATCCTGAAGAAAGATCTCAGAGATCCAGAAATCCCAAGAGAAGTAGGGAGTCTGGGAATATTCCCAGTCTGAAGTTTAAAGTGACAGCACACCAGTGAACACGTAAGGGGAGGAACTCTCACTGTTATTGGCTGTGTTCGGGTCGTTAAGATAAATGTTTCATTCCTTAAAGGGTTCTTTGTGTGTCTTATCTCCTCACACACATGTGTTATCAGGATTGTTTGACGCATACCTATCAGTTATTACTCATTTAGTGTCCAGATGACCATAACTTTCTCTCTGATCTTCTTTCTCTTAACATCATCTCATGTTGTTGAAATGATGTTTGATTTGTAAAATTGATTCTGTGAGTCTAAATCTAATGAATTAAGTAATGTCAGCTCTGTGTAGAATATAAAAACTATGGAAAGTAATAACTTACATTGTGTATTACATTAATACAACAACACAATTACTTTCTTTGTGTAAACAATATCCAGTTTGAAGGCAACAGGATTGAACATTGTAGAAGTGTAGTGTGTGTTCACTTCAGATTCAACTCAGAAGTGTGCAAGACACAATTCTGATGGTGGTGATGAGTTGAAAAAGTCATTCAAAAGATGTGAAAACAGAAACTCCTGAACCAGATCTGGATCATAAAAACTCACATGTCTTTCTTGAGTTTTACTTGAGTAAATAAACACCTATGTGTCCTGATCCAGAGGTCATGAATGTCACGCACACACACACACACACACACACACACACACACACACGGACACACACACGGACACACACACACACACACACACACACACACACACACACACACACACACACACACACACACACACACACACACACACACACACACACACTTCATTGATCATTAACCCTTTATTACTGTTGCTCTGAAACTTTCAGATGAGCAGCTACAACTATTACTACACTTTTGCAGAAAAACAAACGGGATGTTTGTTAAGATTTAACAGAACTAATAATCACAGCTGTTTACTCCCCGCTGTTCCATCAGCAACAAACAAATGATGATCAGGATTTATACTCACATTTATCTGAACACAATCCCATCAGAGGACATTCTCTCCATCCGCCTGCTCACAGATTCAAAACTTATTCAAATCATTTACAACATCATATTCAACTAAATATCAAACACATATAACAAATAGATCAAACAGTTGGTAGAATAAAACATGCGGATCTGAATGTAGCACAATACTGTTGTGTTTTAGAAGTGTCAGAAGTCAGAATGGAGAATGGAAAGGTTTAATCGCACAATCCTATAAAGAATGATCATCTGATGGATATAAAGCTGTTGTGTCGAGTATTATATCGGATGAGTTCTGAGTTTAGTGGGTCATGACTCATGAACAGTGGGTCTGATGGGTTTTTATTGATGTTCAGCTTGGACAGATGTGTGGGGTCACAGCTGAACCCTTGTGTGCCCACTTGTTTTCTCTTGTGTCCCGCTGTTAGAACAGGCCAAGTCATGTGTTTGTGTCACCATGACCCGTTGATTCAATTAAAACCCTGCAGGATCAAACACAACACGCTGGAAAACACATGAAGAATTGATCATTATGTAACACAATGAAGAAACGTTGTGTGCTTTGGGTTGAGATACGCTGTGAGAACACACGGTTCATGATCTGAATTATACTCAGGTACATGTCATGACTCTTGGAGAGGATTGTTCTAAACACAGATCAACAACACGACATGTTTCAACAAGCCTTCACATTGGCGTTACTTTCTTAAGATTTCTTGTAAGTCGCTTTGGATAAAAGCGTCTGCTAAATGACTAAATGTAAATGTAAATGTAAGATATTAACTTTGAAACCAAAGAGTTTGTTGGTAGTTCAGCTCCACAGGAATTCAATTCAACGTGGAAGCGTCTCGTAAATCTCCGGACACACAACCGCTGCGAGGAACACTGATCTCTTGTCCTGAAGGGTTTTCTCTTCACATTAATCCTAAATCTTCAAACTACATATCCATCAGTCCACAACACACCGTCTTAAACTGTCTTCAGCTCTCTATAGCGCTCAGTTTTATTAAAGAGACACAAAAGGGATTCCTGGCCCTGTCCTCATGGGAAACTGGGTGTGCGAGAGATACGGTGTGAACACACACTCATCACAGGAGAAACTCGTGGATGGGGATTTCCTGGGAAAGTTTGAAGAATTATTCTCAGATTGTTATAAACTCGAGATATATGTTAAAACTAAATCCCTTCTGATCCGAGATCTTTTAAAGAACTTCATTAAATTATGAATTACTGCCTCGATATTCATTTAATTAAATTATGTTTATAAACATGTTAAATAACTGTATTTATTTAAATGATATCTACACTAAAGAAGAATAGCATTCTCATTTAAAAAATTATTTATTATAATTATTAAAAAAATCAAACGGATCACTTTTAAATACTAAAATGAATCGACTCTGAAAAGCCTTAATATGTATTAAATAAAATAATAAGTAATAATTTACGAAGCACATTAACAAATAAAAATGATTTATTTCAACAATTTAGACGGTTTGTTATTAAAAGAACAAACACTTTGTGATTAAGTGTAATGTACGATATATTGTGTTGTGTGTCAGATAAATGATGTATATGATCTACACATGAATA
>CM065668.1:773873-788873 GCA_033220385.1 Triplophysa yarkandensis | reverse complement strand
AGATGAGAAAGATCTTCAGATGGGATTCCTGAGACCTGTGTCTCATTATGACTTCTGCCGAGGATCTGCAACCTTTGAGTTTCTTCACGTGACCCTGCAGGCGTTCCTCGCTGCCTTCTGTCTGGTCCTGGACACTAAAATCCCAGGCGACACTATCCTGAGGTTTTTCTGCAAATGTGAATATAAACCCAAGTCCCGCCTGTCTTGTTTGTCGTGTCGGGGACCATCAGAACCCAGAGAGAAAGATCCGTTTCAGACCAATGAACACTTTCAGTTTACTAACCTGTTTCTCTGCGGCCTGTTGTCCAAATCCAACGCTGCGCTCCTGGAGCATCTCGTCCCTCCACCGTTACTGAAGAGAAAGCGTCAGACGCTGAAGCGTTATCTGTCTAACAGTGTGAGGACACATCTGAAGGGTCTGCCTCGATATGAGTCCACCGACATCAAGGGTTATAAAGTGCATGCCATGCCCAACTTCCTGTGGATGTTACGCTGTATATTTGAGACAAACAGTGAGGAAGTGGCCAAGATAACGGCCAATGGAATATCAGCAGATTATATAAAGATTGCATTCTGTAATATTTACTCTGCAGACTGCAGCGCGCTCAACTTTGTGCTGCATCACCGTAAGAAACATCTGGGAGTAGACATGGATAACAACAACATCAATGACTATGGAGTAAAGCAGCTAACACCTTCTTTCAGTAAAATGACGGTGGTAAGGTAAGTTACACACTCACACACGCACACACGCACACACGCAAAAGTACGTGAACATCAGGACTTAATGTACACATGTGTTATTTCAGATTGTGTGTGAATCAGCTGACAGACAGCAGTATTGAAGTTCTGGCGAAGGAACTCATCACATATAAAATCATCAAGGTTTTGGGGTGAGTAAAGATCTGATCTAGAGTCAGTTTGTGTTCCGTTCATTTCTACATTCATTTCTGTATGTGACAGTCTTTACAAGAATCACATCACTGATGTTGGAGCCAAACTAATAGCAGACATCATTGAAGAATGTCCTCATCTTCTCACGATCAAGTGAGTAAAGAAATATCATCTGATCAAGTATTCCCTGCTTTATGTTCACGTATATACAGTATGTGTGCAAACACATTATATTTACTCTGAGCTCAGACTAAATTATCTCTTTATTTACAAACTATTACTTTAAAACATCATTTTAAAACATCAAACAGTCGTTTTAAACCTGTATGACTGACTTTTTTCTGCAGACCACGAAAGAAGATGTTTTGAAGAATGTTGGTAATTGGCTCACATTCACTTACATTGGTTAAGTGTCCATCCAACAGATGTGTGCCGGTTAACAGCTTTCTTTAAATATCTTTTGTATTTTGCTGGGAGAAAAGAAACTCATTACAGTTGGAAATTAAAGAATAAATGATAGCATAATTGTTATTTTTTGGTAAACTGTCCTTTAAAGTTAATCAAATGATTCTCAGTGGTTCTCAGATATGCGTCTCATAGTTTAGGAATTGACTTCAGATAGATGATGGACATGTGTCTGGTTTCAGACTTGGCTGTAACAACATTACATCTTCAGGAGCGATACATCTCGCCAGAGGAATCGGCAAGAGTAAATCCATCTTCGATGTTGGGTGAGGAGGATTAAAGTATACAATAATGATTCTATCATTTCACAGTCCAGACCTTAATAAAAACAGCAATCCCACTGACATATTTTAATAGTTTATGAAAAATGTGTATTTTAGTTTTGGGTTAGTCTTATGTCTTATCTGTGAAACATGGGATATTTTCAATACTTACCCTGTATGCCTTTTTTCATTTGAACAGTTCATAAACCAGCGTGAACAAAACACAGAAGAAAATCATCAATTACAGAAAATCAAATGACATCAGATCTAACTGAACAACATAAGAGAATATATTCAAATTTATATTTACATAAATTGGTTATAATCTTGCATTAACATAGTGAATAAAATTTCTTGTTTTCTTTCTTATATCTCAGAGATTAGAGCCCGGTGCTTGAGAACCACTTCTCTAATCTATATTATTTAAGAGTAAAATGCGATCTTAGTCGCTTTGGAAAGAAGCGTCTGCCGAGTGCCACATTGTAATGTAATGTCATGTAAATGTTTGTAGAATGTGGGGTAATTCTATCGGTGATGAGGGAGCAGAAGCTTTCGCAGAGGCTTTAAAGAACCACAGCAGTCTGACAAACCTCAGGTGAGTGTCGCATGACTGATGTTACCCTCCAGAAACACTCATACTCATAAATACTCATGAACATCATGTTACTCGCTAGTCTTTCTGCCAATGGCATCACATCTCAGGGTGGAAGGAGTTTGGCTAAAGCTTTGAAGGAGAACACCAGCCTTCACATCTTCTGGTAAAACCTAAAATCACTAACATCGTTGATTAAGAAACATTGAATTTTAATCTGTGTTTAACATGATGATGTTTTCAGGCTGATCCAGAATCAGATCTGTGATGATGCTGCATCTGATCTGGCGGATGCGTTCAGATCGAACTCTGCACTCACACATCTGATGTAAGAAACCTCTCAAGTTTATCCTTAATCAGTAAAGGCTTAATTATCAAATAAACCACAGTTCTTGTTGAATTCTACACAGGTTAATAGAAAATGAACTGACCGTTCACGGAGCCAAACAGCTTTCTGATGCACTCTCTATCAACACTACACTGAAAGAAGTCAAGTAAGATTCGAACCTAGTGAGCGGCCTATATAGACAATTTCAGGATTTATTTCCATTTTCTAAAACACAACAGTTCTATCATCATTTACTCACCTTTGAGTTAGTCCAAATGTGCAAAAGTTTCCTTT
Organism: Triplophysa yarkandensis; assembly: GCA_033220385.1. Lineage (NCBI taxonomy): Eukaryota > Metazoa > Chordata > Actinopteri > Cypriniformes > Nemacheilidae > Triplophysa > Triplophysa yarkandensis. The sequence goes on along the minus strand of CM065668.1, from coordinate 786,037 downwards.
TTTTGTTAAACACAAATAAGATATTTTGTAGAATGTAGGACAGCAACAACCCTTGTTATTTTTCCTGCTATTGTATTCAATGATGTCCAAGAACTGTTTGGTTACAAGCATTCCTCCGTGCATCTTTCTCAGAGTTTAACAAAAAGAAATTTGTATACAGGTTTCGAACAACTATAGAATGACAGAATTATGACCGAATTATTATATTCAAGTGAATATATTTTGAATAAAAAAATAGAGATGGATACGTTTATAATTAATAGTATCAACAAAAGTAGAATGAAATGAATTTTATATATATAAACATATAAATAAAAATATCAGGTTCATTCACGAAAATTATTAACTCACCCACATGTTGATCCGAATGGCCACAAGACCCGAATGGCCTTGTTCTTTAAAAAGTGTTTTTGGGTTTTGGAGTGAATGGTGATCAACTCTCAAATCTTCAAAAGCAGAAACAAAATCTTTAAAGAGAATCCCAAAGAGAGACATCCATATTTATTCATAAAGATTTAGCATTCTAATGTTTAGAGAATAAGTCACCATCCACTCCCACTGTAAAGAAAAACACTCGACTCAACCAAAAACCCCAAAATTAACAACATAAGAGTAAATGATGACAAACGTAATACAGATATTCTAGATTATAATCCAGACTCTCTCAGCCATGTGTGTGTTTTAAATCATGTATGTCTCTATAACCAGCTCTAGAAGTCTAGGTTGTAATAAATCTGGTTTGTGATGTGTTGACAGCGTTAAAGGAAACCGAATCTCTGAAGCAGAAGAAAAACTCTTTGAGGGAGAAAAGAGGCTTCGCTTCCACTGAGCAGAAAGCACATGATTCACACATACAGGATTTCTCTTCTTCCAGTACTCACTCATGCGTTCATACAGTATCACAACCACAGTGAACACACACTTAACACAGGCCTGGGCAATACCAAACCCTTCCTTCCATATCTTTCTTTCATACTCAAGTTTGAATTGATTTACAAAACGTTGACATGTTTTCTACAGGAGGAAATTGAAATGACATAGAAATGATTTAAATAAAAAACAACAGCATTTTTAATGTTTGATATATTGCCCAGCTGACTACACATGCGCGCACGCACACACAAAGATCTGCGCTTCAAAAACTGTTGCTTGCTTAATTTCAATATCTCTGTACATAGTTTTTTTTATATGGAATGTTTTAATAAATGTAAATCATTACAAACATTCTGGTGATCTGAGGTGGGCAATGTTATCATCACATGTGTACAGTATTGATCTCTTGTCAGCATCTCAAGGAGCATGAATTATGACCTAAAGAATGTTTTTAACAACATCACCATTAAAAACTTTGATTGACAGACAGCTGATCCAATCAGATTCATTGGCTGGTATTAGACGTCTGCACAAAGCTACAAAACATGAAACGAGCACTTGCATTATCAAACATATTAAACACAAATTAAATACATTTTTTTGCAAATCATCAAATATATCGTAAGGCAATTTAAATCATTCTAATGTCAACGATGATCATATCACCCTTCTGAGCACATGACCGGCCCATAATACACATTTAAATCTGTTAAATCAAAACTACATCCAATCTTGATTCGATCTTTACACATATCCATCAGCAGCACGTTAAAGCTCTCGTGGCACATTTAATAACAGGAAATACTTGATCTTTGGGGAGACAAAGGTTAGAATTGATCACAGACATACAGATGTTATGGGTTTAGATCTCTGGTGAATGAGTGAGACGTTATTATCTAGTTAGCAGCACATCTGAATGAATTAGTCATCGATCTAAACTACAGAGAGGCGATGGCAACTGTCATGTGACCCGGTGTGATTTAATCATCAAACACATTTTATTCTGTCCGTATCACAACATGAAAAAAACTAAGAGAACACATTTGCTGCTAAAATCCTGTTTCTTTAATTCTTCCCCCCATCAGTCGTCCTGGTATATTTGACACAAACATTGAGAGTTGAACGATTGATTTTCTATCATCTTATGGTGTTTCCTCTAGTTTTCATTTGCATAAATGAGCATGATGAGTGGAATCCTATCCTGTGACAGTATTGCTACAAGATTTATGATCAATCTGAACAGACTTTCTCAGTTTCTCAGCCTCACAGGAGCTGTAGTTTATTGTCAGTATGGCTCTGGGCCGACGGGAATCAGAGGGTTTCTCTCTTTCCCTGTAATGGCCGATGGTGTGGAGACGTGATCAAAACATCCAAAAAGCCATCGCCGGCCCTTAAGGTCTGAAAATGAAGGCACTGGAAGATCAAATCTCCTTCACAGGGAGTTATGGAGTTAAATCGACTCTGATTAATGAGAGATCAGCTGACCCTGAGTCCAGCCAATCAGAGCAGTCTTACAGCCAATGAACTCATCATCAGGCTGTTTCCTGATTGGTTAATTGTGCACCAGTAGTTCATGTGCTGTGTTTTCGTGTAGGGCGAGGAGGAAGTGCTGAAGGGTTTCAGTTCAAGAGTGTCCCTGAAGATCTGCTCAAATGAGTTTTGGCACGTCTGGGTTTATATGGCCACTAGAGATGCTACGAGAAGAGAGGGAGGACTCGAGCGATCGTCTCGCCCGCTCTGCCTGAAGACGTCACAGTGTCCAGGAAGAGGAAGTTATTCCCATTTACTGCTGATCCCTGATGAACAACCAACACACAACATAAGCATTACACAAATCCTGTTCTTCTCAATTACATCCGGTCGTGTTTAATTGTGTCAGTTGAATGTTTTTTTTTTAACTGGACCTCACAGACAACACCCAGAATGATGTGTTGACTCATAAATGATAATAGGAATCATTTCTGATGGTGTGGAATGCACAACTACTTACTGTATTAAGACTACGTTCACTCTGCTGCTCCTTATCATATTCTATACACATCTTTGTTTACATTATGCAGAACATGCACACTCTGTGTTTAGTGTTTAATGTACAGTGCTTAATGTATGTATGTATGTACACTCTGTGTTTAGTGTTTAATGTATGTATGTACACTCTGTGTTTAGTGTTTAATGTATGTATGTACACTCTGTGTTTAGTGTTTAATGTGTAGTGCTTAATGTATGTATGTACACTCTGTGTTTAGTGTTTAATGTATGTATGTACACTCTGTGTTTAGTGTTTAATGTCTAGTGCTTAATGTATGTATGTACACTCTGTGTTTAGTGTTTAATGTATGTATGTACACTCTGTGTTTAGTGTTTGATGTATGTATGTACACTCTGTGTTTAGTGTTTGATGTATGTATGTACACTCTGTGTTTAGTGTTTAATGTATGTATGTACACTCTGTGTTTAGTGTTTGATGTATGTATGTACACTCTATGTTTAGTGTTTAATGTCTAGTGCTTAATGTATGTATGTACACTCTGTGTTTAGTGTTTAATGTATGTATATACACTCTGTGTTTAGTGTTTGATGTATGTATGTACACTCTGTGTTTAGTGTTTAATGTATGTATGTACACTCTGTGTTTAGTGTTTGATGTATGTATGTACACTCTGTGTTTAGTGTTTGATGTATGTATGTACACTCTGTGTTTAGTGTTTAATGTGTAGTGCTTAATGTATGTATGTACACTCTGTGTTTAGTGTTTAATGTCTAGTGCTTAATGTATGTATGCACACTCTGTGTTTAGTGTTTAATGTATGTATGTACACTCTGTGTTTAGTGTTTAATGTGTAGTGATTAATGTATGTATGCACACTCTGTGTTTAGTGTTTAATGTATGTATGTACACTCTGTGTTTAGTGTTTAATGTGTAGTGATTAATGTATGTATGTACACTCTGTTTAGTGTTTAATGTGTAGTGCTTAATGTATGTATGTACACTCTGTGTTTAGTGTTTAATGTGTAGTGCTTAATGTATGTATGTACACACTGTGTTTAGTGTTTAATGTGAAGTGATTAATGTATGTATGTACACACTGTGTTTAGTTTTTAATGTATGTATGTACACTCTGTGTTTAGTGTTTAATGTATGTATGTACACTCTGTGTTTAGTGTTTAATGTATGTATGTACACTCTGTGTTTAGTGTTTAATGTGTAGTGCTTAATGTATGTATGTACACTCTGTGTTTAGTGTTTAATGTGTAGTGCTTAATGTATGTATGTACACTCTGTGTTTAGTGTTTAATGTATGTATGTACACTCTGTGTTTAGTGTTTAATGTATGTATGTACACTCTGTGTTTAGTGTTTAATGTGTAGTGCTTAATGTATGTATGTACACTCTGTGTTTAGTGTTTAATGTATGTATGTACACTCTGTGTTTAGTGTTTAATGTATGTATGTACACTCTGTGTTTAGTGTTTAATGTATGTATGTACACTCTGTGTTTAGTGTTTAATGTATGTATGTACACTCTGTGTTTAGTGTTTAATGTATGTATGTACACTCTGTGTTTAGTGTTTAATGTGTAGTGCTTAATGTATGTATGTACACTCTGTGTTTAGTGTTTAATGTATGTATGTACACTCTGTGTTTAGTGTTTAATGTGTAGTGCTTAATGTATGTATGTACACTCTGTGTTTAGTGTTTAATGTGTAGTGCTTAATGTATGTATGTACACTCTGTGTTTAGTGTTTAATGTCTAGTGCTTAATGTATGTATGTACACACTGTGTTTAGTGTTTAATGTGTAGTGATTAATGTATGTATGTACACACTGTGTTTAGTGTTTAATGTGTAGTGATTAATGTATGTATGTACACTCTGTGTTTAGTGTTTAATGTATGTATGTACACTCTGTGTTTAGTGTTTAATGTATGTATGTACACTCTGTGTTTAGTGCTTAATGTATGTATGTACACTCTGTGTTAAGTGTTTAATGTGTAGTGCTTAATGTATGTATGTACACTCTGTGTTTAGTGTTTAATGTGTAGTGTTTAATGTATGTATGTACACTCTGTGTTAAGTGTTTAATGTGTAGTGCTTAATGTATGTATGTACACTCTGTGTTTAGTGTTTAATGTTTAGTGCTTAATGTATGTATGTACACTCTGTGTTTAGTGTTTAATGTTTAGTGCTTAATGTATGTATGTACACTCTGTGTTGAATGTTTCGACTGTGTTTGTCCAATAGTACACTCTGTGTTTAGTGTTTAATGTTTAGTGCTTAATGTATGTATGTACACACTGTGTTGAATGTTTCGACGGTGTTTGTCCAATAGTACACTGATTATATGTATGTGCATATTACACACTGTCTTATGTTTGAAGTCTGTACTATATGTTACATGTTACCTGTACAGCAATTTTTCTGGAGCAAGCTCCCAAGAATTTCACTCACCAGGGCACATGTGCTGTGCTGATGTGACAATAAAAATATTTTGAATTGAATCAAACATTTGTCATGACTGGTCTGATGTGTATCTGGTCCTCGACATGATAAGTAAAGGGTGACATCATGTGACACAGTGACTATAATATCAAATGTCAGTGTGCAACAGAAGTGAGTGAACAGGTGTGTGTTACCTGTTCAGAGGTGAGAGAGGTGATGTTAATCTGAAGGATGTTCAGGACATGATCTGTTCACTTCAAACCATTCATCAATACAGCTGAAAAACAAACATCATTTATCATCATGACAAAAATCAATATCCTGAATATTTTTCTCAATGTTGAGAACATAATTGTTTAGTATTGTTACACATTTGGAAAGTAAGTCAGTGAATTGAAATTAATTATTAGTAAATTGATACATGTAAATCAAAAATAAAATTCAATAAAAATAGAAATAAACTATTTCAAAAATATATTTTTTTCTTATATTAATACACAAAATATACCAATGTATCTCTATATATGGATAATTTACAAAATATATGAAATCAATATATTAATTCAAATAAATAATTAAGAAAACGAAATGAAAACTGAATGCGGCACAACTTGATTGTTATGTTTTCATAATTGTTGGAATCCAAATTTAAAACTAAAAAAAGATTATGATGAAGTGTAGAGCCATAAGTCACAAACAGTGAGATTTACCCTTTGTGATAAATGCAGAGACAGGGCAGACGGGCGATTGTGTCTCCCTGAACCAGCTCCTCCAGACATATTGCACATTCACCCGCATCTTTCACCAACACATCCTCTGAAAAAAACAACACACACGGACACACACACACACACACACACACACACACACACACACACACACACACACACGGACACACACACGGACACACACACACACGGACACACACACACACACACACACACACACACACACACACACACACACACACACACACACACACACACACACACACACACACACACACACACACACACACACACACACACACACACACACACACACACACATGAAGTGATCTGATGGTCAGAATCATGAGTGAACACAAGGAGGCACTGGAGACCTGAGATCTGCTTCTCATTCACAGCTTTACTCTCTCATACAGATGATGCTATAATCCTCATCAGTGAGGGTTTTTACTGCTTATGTCTAATACAATTTACTAACAGTTCAATCATGTAGATCACTTAAAACAGCTGAAAGCAAGAATGAACATAAAATGCAATATTCACTCTAAACGGGCTATTATGAATAAAGCTAGAAGATTTTAAAACCCCTTGTTTGAATAAAATCTTGTCTTTTTTACCATACATAATAAATAAAATACATATGATGGATATTGCTTAATACATCCAATATAAATAATTCTGAACAAATTAATCACTTTTAAATGTGATTTTAATAGAATATGATATATTAAGATTAAAGCAGTGTCAAACACGCAATCACACGCAAACAAATTTCTTTATTTTCTTAAATGAAGTTTGGAGGAAATATTTGAGATGAAACACACATTATCCAGTCTGTCACTACAGCATCTCTTCATCTTTCTTCACTTTGACAGAGAAGAATACATTACTTTTAGTGCCAAAAACTGAATTATGATCAACTACAATATTAACTGACATGTGTACACATCTAACACATTTACAATGGGAATCAGCATCCCTGACACCACACAAAAACAGTGAATAACAAAAGTGTTGGACAGATGCTCAACATGACAGAATAAATGATCTGTACACATGCTAATGGAAATAATGTGAGCGACTGAACACAAACACAGCTCGTACAGTATTACACACTTACACAACAACATCTGTCATGATCACCAACCACAAAACAAACCATTTTCACTGTTAAAGAGCAAACCAAACTTATCAAAAAAAAGGTTTGTTTGTGAGTGTGTATGAGTGTGTACTTTAGTTACATTGACATTTATTTATTTGACAGATGATTTTATCTAAAGTGACTTACAAGTATTATACAATAGTCAATCATCACTGTAGAGTAAACAGGGGTAAGATGTCTTCAAGAACACTTCAGTTATTATCTGCTGATACTGAGATTCAAACCAACAACCTTCTGATCACAAGATCAACTCTCTAAACACCAGAACACAACTGACACACAGTTGTAGAGTTATTTAGTCTGATGGTATGTGCTGTGTGAACTTCAGTCATCAGGAAATTCAATAACCTTCAGAGACACACATGCACAAACACACACATGCACAAACACACACATGCACAAACACTCACTTGCACAAACACACAGATGCACAAACACACACATGCACAAACACACACATGCGCAAACACACACATGCGCAAACACACACATGCGCAAACACACACATGCGCAAACACACGCATGCACTAATACACGCACAAACACACACATGCACAAACACACACATACACACACATACACAAACACACACATACACACACTTGCACAAACACACACTTGCACAAACACACACATGCACAAACACACACATGCACAAACACACACACATGCACAAACACACACATGCACAAACACACACATGCACAAACACACACTTGCACAAACACACAGATGCACAAACACACACATACACAAACACACACATGCACAAACACACACATGCGCAAACACACACATGCGCAAACACACACATGCGCAAACACACACACATGCGCAAACACACACATGCACAAACACACACTTGCACAAACACACACATGCACAAACACACACATGCACAAACACACACATGCACAAACACACACTTGCACAAACACACACATGCACAAACACACACTTGCACAAACACACAGATGCACAAACACACACATGCACAAACACACACATGCACAAACACACACATACACACACATGCACAAACACACACATGCACTAATACACACACACAAACACAGGTGATATAAATGTGATTTCACTGGTTTCACACAGTTTCAGCTGTATCTGATCTCAGAAGGTTTCAGCAAGAACCACAAATCAGATCTCTGCTTATCCTGACACACCGCTCACTTCTCTATAACAAACAGTGTGTTACTTAAGAAACACATATCCAGTATAAATGTCCTGAGATTATTGACATACAGATTCCTTCTTAAATGTATCATTTAGTTATGCTCTGTTTTTTGAAATCTTCTTGATTCTGTGGATTTTTAGTAAATGTCATACATGTCTCTTGACATCAGCCAATAAAAACCATTAAGTGATAAGCTAATTCTACAATCTAAATTATTATATGACATGACTAAAACACAACTGAGATTTAATATTCTAAATGTAATTTGATTAAAATGTCAAAAAAGTTTATTATCACAATTCAATTTAATTCTCTTCTTCTCAGAACATGTGCTAAATGTCAATCATTAAAGATGATTTTAAGGAAACGTCTGTTTCACACACTGAGATCTGCAGTTCTGTTTCCCTTTGCTTTGTTAAAGTCATGTGCTTATGTGAGTCTAAATGTTCAGTAAGTGAAACACAGTCTTGTTTTTCTTCTAAAGAAGCTGTCAACATGTGTAACACAACCGTATATCATGTTTCCTGTATTTAAACCACAAGCAGACACAGTTTAAGAGTGTGTGTGTGTGTGTGTGTGTGTGTGTGTGGTTCCAGCTGGTTATCAGTGTGGTCGTCATGGTGATGTTAAGACTCACATGACCTGAATTAACCTCAGCAGATCTACAGACACCTATAGATTATATTGACATGTTTTTTGCAAGAATTAACATGCTGGAGAACCACCAGACAGACCCCTGAACTGAGGATTATGACATCTGGTTACCATGGTAACAGCACGGCCATCGCCCGCTGTTGTTTCTGAGCCTATTGTTTGGTAAGCCACAAACACCAGTATATATATATAAACAAAGATAAACACGATTTGATTGGTAGAAGATAAACAGTTGTTTTAAAAAACTGTAAGGCGGGGTAATAGATTTGATGAAAAATATATTGATCCACTCTCAAACATCATCAACCTTTCTCCATTCTTTATAATGCTGGCTTGCTTTCGTCCTGCCCCTCACAGATGACTTTGTTTGTGCTTGGCCTGACTGTTTCAGGAATCAGCTATCCCAACTTTAAATTCTTTTATTATTTCATCATTCTTTTGGGTCTGCTTCTACACTTTTACTGTATAGAAATCTTTGAAATCCATTGCTAAAATGAGTATAAAGTTGGTAGAACACATTTCAGTAAAGTTAAAAATGTACAGAGTGAGTCTTGGCCGGCTTAACCCAGAAAGGAGAACATTAACAGAATTAAAAAGCATCATAAAAATGACACCAGATTAAATGAATCTGAAATGCCTCTGAACAGATTGATACGGTCACGGATTGTTTTTTAGCTTGTCAGTTGTGATGAAGTGTCACATCACAGCCGCTGGTAACTGTGATGTGACGCATTGCAGTGTGGTGATATGCGATACAGAGCGGTCCGGTCAGCTAAAGAGCTAATTAAAGTTAAGCTGATGTTCGTGATAACTCGTGAAGACACTTATCGATTCAGACTCTCTGTAAAGATCTTGGCACAGTTGAGAGATCTTCTGTCACACAGCCAGAGTGTTTAACGTACTGAACAGTCCGCTGAGATATGCCGCAGGACCAACATCCTTTACATCCTTACATGCTGCTCATGCACCAAACACACACAAAACATCAGTGTTCATGTGTAAGAGTTGGATTTATAAAGATAAGGACATGCGTGTGTGTCATATTAAACTCCCCCAAAGATTGTGATAAATATAGTAATTATTGTATTGTTTGTGTCTTTAACTATGAATAAATGCCACTAAATCTTAAAAAAGCCAAATATTAGTTTTATTATTTAACTCGTTGCTTCAGGTCTTCCACCTGCCTGAAAAACAAGCATTTAGATCATAACTCTGTAAGCTCCTCTCCAAGTGTATTCTGATTGGTCAAATGGTCAAACGATTGGTTAACTCAGCTGTCAGTTACTGCCTCACCACCGGTGATGAGACCACATCTTGTGAATCCTGTTACTTCTGTAACACCTCTCTGATGACACGTCACTGAATTAACTAAAGGACTACAATCCTGACGTTTACTGTAATCCAAACCATTTGATTTCTGTTAAAGGTCATAACTCACATTTACATTTACATTTAGGCATTTAGCAGACGCTTTTGTCTAAAGTGACTAACAAAGAATCAAGGAGATGATGAAGCACTAAATAGCTGAGATTACAACAGGTGAACAAGTGCTACAACGAGTACACAAGTTACACAAGTCAAGATAAAATCTGCAGGAGGGGAGAAGGTTCATTTTTAGGTAGGGAAAGAGCTATCAGAGGGTTAGGTGTAGATGGAAGATAAAGATATAGACTGAGACTGCCAAAGGTTTTGTAAGCAGCAGATCATTCCACCATCGATGAACCGATCCAGAGACTTTGCTTGTTAGTGAGCACAGAGATCCAGAGAGAATCCAGAGGTCAGTTTTTCCGGGCAACGAAGAAATATAGAGCTGAGTATCATCAGAATAACAGTGAAAGCTAACACCTTGTCTCATGATGATATCTCCCAGAGGTAACTAGTGCTGAGCCAACTTCAACAACTGAAAGCAGTGCCGTCTCTGTAGAGTATGAATGGCAGGAGAGTGAGTAGTTTTCCAGAAGTGCAGGATTTAGCGGTTTACTTCACAGCGGGATGATACGGGCCTCCTTTAAGGCAGTAGGTGCCAGAGGTGAGAGATGAGTTGATGATGTGGGTGAAAGCAGCGACAACCGATGAAGGGATACCTTGCAGGAGATTGGTGGGGATGTTGTCTAACGGGCAGGTAGTTGGGCAATTCCAAAACGATTATTCTCGCAATGTCGTACTCATTCAACAGAGAGAAAGGGAGATGAGAGGTGGACAGAGGAGTCGACTATGGTCCAGCGGATACAGAGCTGAAGACTGATTTTAGATAGCGATGGTTTTTCAGAGAAAGCTGTAAGGTCCGAAGAGGGCTAAGGGGTGGGTGAACAGAGAAAAGCAGAGAAGCTCTCGAAGAGAGTCCGAGAGTCAGGCGAGTCGTGGTAGAAAGAGTCTCAGCAGCCGAGACACGTTGTAGAGCAAGTTAAAAGGTGAGACTGATAAGAGAGAGAGATCTGCAGGGCTATTAGATTTGCGCCACCCTCCCTCGGCAGACCTGAGCCTGGATCTGTGTTCCTAGAGGGCATCAGAAAGCCAAGGAGCTGAGGGGTAGCAGGGTCCAGACGACTTTAGAGGAAACAGCAGTGGAGAGGGTGAGAGGAAAGACCGTGTGTAGTTAGCGTCTAAAGGTTACAAGCGAGGAAGGAAGTGTGATGTCCAGTGTATATCATGAACTTTAGGATTTGTAACTTTACAGATAGTTAACAGATACAAACACACACTAAAACACACAATGGAAATGTAAAATGTGGTTTAGAATCTTATGGGCACTTTAGCAACAGAGGTCTCCAGCTCCAGAGAGAAACAACATGAAATGAATGCTTACTTCTTTGTGAGCTCCAGTATGATCTAAAATAAACACACAAACATACTGAAGAAGGTGTGTGTGTGTTTGTGTGAGACATGACCCAGAATGATTATCATGTTTGTACAGAATTCCCTTCAGACACATGATGAGTCAGAGAATACAAAACTGCTGTTACACAAAACTAAAAATGTGATGAAGTGAATCTGGATCGTGTTCTGAGCAGCAGATATAAGCTTACACACATGCACACAAGCACACAAATGCGCACACACTGCCAGTGTCATTTAGGCAGATCAGGCAACAGTGATATATGCTGTTAGACTAAGTT
>CM065668.1:751373-763873 GCA_033220385.1 Triplophysa yarkandensis | reverse complement strand
AAGGAACAGGGCTAAAATAAGCCATTCGCACTGCACAAACCTGATCCAAATATCTTTAACTATCACATATCACACAACCAAAGCAGTTAAAGAGCATACACATAAAAACATCTTCAAGTTCATGTGAATGATTGTAAGTTAACTTTGAGACTTACAGTCATTTATCTTTATTTACATTGAATTACATTCTATCTGAAAGAATCAAAAATTGTGTTTGAGATGGAAAACTCTCAGCAAAAGTGTTTTATTCATAAAGATGTGAAGTTTGCACCTCTGTCACGCAGCAGAAACCACAGAACTGCTCTTATACAAAGTCCAAGTTCAGGTTTTGATGCTATTGGTCAAATATATCCACTTCTCTCCTCTTTCACAAAATCAACATTTTTACCACCAAACACTGTAAACACAGCAACACATTCATCATTTAAACCGTGTGTGGACATTATGAACATGTCTCATGTGTCCTGAAGAGGTCCGATCTGCACGTGCATCTGTTAACTGAGATCACGTGCAAAAAAAAATCACTTTGAACTCAAAACTGACTTTCTATTTTTGTCTTGTCTGATAATTGTTCAGTGGAAAATCATGACAACAGAAACACTCCACAAACCAAAATAAAGACACTCCCCTATCTGTCATTGGTCAAACAAACTCACACTACTGGCTTGACCTTCATTGTCTCTTCACCTTTGACATTCTTTGCCTCAATATTCAGATTTAGCAGCTCTACAAACATTACACCATCTGTCATTAAACAACAGAATCAGATTACCTTAAAGTCATCTTCTGAGATACCAGACTATACCTGATGTACATAAGACTGCGAATTGCTGGCTATCATACTGGAAAACTGAATTGGATCATTCTTGTTCTGATAAATAATAACAAGAATTAAGAACAACAAATTTCTATTTATTTTAGTGATTCAAAATTTTTAGTTGCTAACAATCTTCCAAATTTCTTCCTTTGTGCTCACACAATACAGAAATAATTGATGACAGAATTGTCATTTCTGTGTGTATTGTGCATCTATGCACAGGGTTCTGCAAGGACACATTTTATACCGTTTAAAGATTAACTTCAATCACCAGTTAGAATTCGTCTCAGCCTGTTATGCCATAAAAGTTCAATCCAGGCCTTTCCCAACGGCTGGGGAAATTCCACCCAGGTGACCCGGATCACCCGTCTTTCCACTGGATTTGAATAAGCCAACGTCTGCATGCAAGAAACAATGCTGATAATGCACTAAATGCACTAAACACACACACCTGACAAACATAACAGACTCACTTTAATACACAACATTAGGTAAATCACCATCATTCTTACCATCAATGTCGCTTACGTTTACATTATTTTCAGGATGCTTTAAAGCAAATTTCCCACAATGACTGTCCAGAAATTTACTTTAAATTCCTCATAAAGTGTTTTCAGTAAAAACACATGACACTAGTACATGTTCGTAGGTTTTTAGTACAGACACATTTAAGCTAAGAAATAATCAACACAATAAATGCATCTACATAGGGCTGTATATAAATGTAATCCATTTTCAGTTTATCTTTTTGCCGCCAACACTTGTAAAAAAAAAAGCTGAATTATGGAGTTAAAAAAGTATTCCTTTTTCTCAAGCCCTGTTGTGTTTCTTTAAATGATGTCTTTATTATTTATTTAAATATATGTATTAAATTATTTATATGGCTAATTGACATTTATTTGTAATTGAGTCAGAAACACACAACAAACACACATCACACACACAACAAACAACAAAAACACACAACAAACACACATCACACAGACACACAAACATACACAACAAACACACAACATCACACACACACACAAACACACAAAATAACGCACACCGTCACACACATAACACAATAAACACACACAACACTGACTCTGTGACTCTACACAAGTGATGAAGTTTGCTCTGTCACACATCACAGATCTGTCAATCTTTATAAAACTACAAACCTGAATAACAAAACTACAGCACATGACACACTGAAGAATTCAAACTACAGGAAACATCGGAGATATTTCATTAAATGTAATCCCCCATGAAGTAAATAATAGTGTTTTATATAGATTAAAGTATATAATAGTGTTATATATAGATTAAAGTATATAATAATAATATTATTTATAGATTAAATTATATAAAAGTGTTATATATAGATTAAAGTATATAATAGTGTTATATATAGATTAATGTATATAATAATAGTGTTATATATAGATTAAAGCATATAATAGTGTTATATATAGATTAATGTATATAATAATAGTATTATATATAGATTAAAGTATATAATAATAGTATTATATATAGATTAAAGTATATAATAGTGTAATATTTAGATATAAGTGTATATAATAGTGTTATATATAGATATAAGTGTATATAATAGTGTTATATATAGATATGAGTGTATATAATAGTGTTATATATAGATATGAGTGTATATAATAGTGTTATATATAGATATGAGTGTATATAATAATGTTATATATAGATATGAGTGTATATAATAGTGTAATATATAGATATGAGTGTATATAATAATGTTATATATAGATATGAGTGTATATAATACTGTTATATATAGATATGAGTGTATATAATAGTGTAATATATAGATATGAGTGTATATAATAATGTTATATATAGATATGAGTGTATATAATAGTGTTATATATAGATATGAGTGTATATAATAGTGTTGTATATAGATATGAGTGTATATAATAGTGTTATATATAGATATGTGTATATAATAGTGTAATATATAGATATGAGTGTATATAAGAGTGTTATATATAGATATGAGTGTATATAATAGTGTTATATATAGATATGAGTGTATATAATAGTGTTATATATAGATATGAGTGTATATAATAGTGTTATATATAGATATAAGTGTATATAATAGTGTTATATATAGATATGAGTGTATATAATAGTGTTATATATAGATATAAGTGTATATAATAGTGTTATATATAGATATGAGTGTATATAATAGTGTTATATATAGATATAAGTGTATATAATAGTGTTATATATAGATATGAGTGTATATAATAGTGTAATATATAGATATGAGTGTATATAATAGTGTTATATATAGATATAAGTGTATATAATAGTGTTATATATAGATATGAGTGTATATAATAGTGTAATATATAGATATAAGTGTATATAATAGTGTTATATATAGATGAGTGTATATAATAGTGTTATATATAGATATAAGTGTATATAATAGTGTTATATATAGATATGAGTGTATATAATAGTGTTATATATAGATATAAGTGTATATAATAGTGTTATATATAGATATGAGTGTATATAATAGTGTTATATATAGATATAAGTGTATATAATAGTGTTATATATAGATATAAGTGTATATAATAGTGTTATATATAGATATGAGTGTATATAATAGTGTAATATATAGATATAAGTGTATATAATAGTGTTATATATAGATATAAGTGTATATAATAGTGTTATATATAGATATAAGTGTATATAATAGTGTTATATATAGATATGAGTGTATATAATAGTGTTATATATAGATATGAGTGTATATAATAATGTTATATGTAGATATGAGTGTATATAATAGTGTTATATATAGATATAAGTGTATATAATAGTGTTATATATAGATATGAGTGTATATAATAGTGTTATATATAGATATGAGTGTATATAATAGTGTAATATATAGATATAAGTGTATATAATAGTGTTATATATAGATATGAGTGTATATAATAGTGTTATATATAGATATGAGTGTATATAATAGTGTTATATATAGATATGAGTGTATATAATAGTGTAATATATAGATATAAGTGTATATAATACTGTTATATATAGATATGAGTGTATATAATAGTGTTATATATAGATATGAGTGTATATAATAGTGTTATATATAGATATGAGTGTATATAATAGTGTAATATATAGATATAAGTGTATATAATACTGTTATATATAGATATGAGTGTATATAATAGTGTTATATATAGATATGAGTGTATATAATAGTGTTATATATAGATATGAGTGTATATAATAGTGTAATATATAGATATAAGTGTATATAATAGTGTTATATATAGATATGAGTGTATATAATAGTGTTATATATAGATATGAGTGTATATAATAGTGTTATATATAGATATGAGTGTATATAATAGTGTAATATATAGATATAAGTGTATATAATAGTGTTATATATAGATATGAGTGTATATAATAGTGTTATATATAGATATGAGTGTATATAATAGTGTTATATATAGATATGAGTGTATATAATAGTGTAATATATAGATATAAGTGTATATAATACTGTTATATATAGATATGAGTGTATATAATAGTGTTATATATAGATATGAGTGTATATAATAGTGTAATATATAGATATAAGTGTATATAATACTGTTATATATAGATATGAGTGTATATAATAGTGTTATATATAGATATAAGTGTATATAATAGTGTTATATATAGATATGAGTGTATATAATAGTGTTATATATAGATATGAGTGTATATAATACTGTTATATATAGATATGAGTGTATATAATAGTGTTATATATAGATATGAGTGTATATAATAGTGTTATATATAGATATAAGTGTATATAATAGTGTTATATATAGATATAAGTGTATATAATAGTGTTATATATAGATATGAGTGTATATAATAGTGTTATATATAGATATAAGTGTATATAATAGTGTAATATATAGATATAAGTGTATATAATAGTGTTATATATAGATATGAGTGTATATAATAGTGTAATATATAGATATGAGTGTATATAATAGTGTTATATATAGATATGAGTGTATATAATAGTGTTATATATAGATATGAGTGTATATAATAGTGTAATATATAGATATAAGTGTATATAATAGTGTTATATATAGATATGAGTGTATATAATACTGTTATATATAGATATAAGTGTATATAATAGTGTTATATATAGATATGAGTGTATATAATAGTGTTATATATAGATATAAGTGTATATAATAGTGTTATATATAGATATGAGTGTATATAATAGTGTTATATATAGATATAAGTGTATATAATAGTGTTATATATAGATATAAGTGTATATAATAGTGTTATATATAGATATGAGTGTATATAATAGTGTAATATATAGATATAAGTGTATATAATAGTGTTATATATAGATATAAGTGTATATAATAGTGTTATATATAGATATAAGTGTATATAATAGTGTTATATATAGATATGAGTGTATATAATAGTGTTATATATAGATATGAGTGTATATAATAATGTTATATATAGATATGAGTGTATATAATAGTGTTATATATAGATATAAGTGTATATAATAGTGTTATATATAGATATGAGTGTATATAATAGTGTTATATATAGATATAAGTGTATATAATAGTGTTATATATAGATATGAGTGTATATAATAGTGTTATATATAGATATGAGTGTATATAATAGTGTTATATATAGATATGAGTGTATATAATAGTGTTATATATAGATATGAGTGTATATAATAGTGTAATATATAGATATAAGTGTATATAATAGTGTTATATATAGATATGAGTGTATATAATAGTGTTATATATAGATATGAGTGTATATAATAGTGTTATATATAGATATGAGTGTATATAATAGTGTAATATATAGATATAAGTGTATATAATACTGTTATATATAGATATGAGTGTATATAATAGTGTTATATATAGATATGAGTGTATATAATAGTGTAATATATAGATATAAGTGTATATAATACTGTTATATATAGATATGAGTGTATATAATAGTGTTATATATAGATATAAGTGTATATAATAGTGTTATATATAGATATGAGTGTATATAATAGTGTTATATATAGATATGAGTGTATATAATAATGTTATATATAGATATGAGTGTATATAATAGTGTAATATATAGATATGAGTGTATATAATAGTGTTATATATAGATATGAGTGTATATAATAGTGTTATATATAGATATGAGTGTATATAATAGTGTTATATATAGATATAAGTGTATATAATAGTGTTATATATAGATATAAGTGTATATAATAATGTTATATATAGATATGAGTGTATATAATAGTGTAATATATAGATATGAGTGTATATAATAGTGTTATATATAGATATGAGTGTATATAATAGTGTTATATATAGATATGAGTGTATATAATAGTGTTATATATGGATATAAGTGTATATAATAGTGTTATATATAGATATAAGTGTATATAATAGTGTTATATATAGATATGAGTGTATATAATAGTGTTATATATAGATATGAGTGTATATAATACTGTTATATATAGATATGAGTGTATATAATAGTGTTATATATAGATATGAGTGTATATAATAGTGTTATATATAGATATAAGTGTATATAATAGTGTTATATATAGATATAAGTGTATATAATAGTGTAATATATAGATATGAGTGTATATAATAGTGTTATATATAGATATAAGTGTATATAATAGTGTAATATATAGATATAAGTGTATATAATAGTGTTATATATAGATATAAGTGTATATAATAGTGTTATATATAGATATAAGTGTATATAATAGTGTTATATATAGATATAAGTGTATATAATAGTGTTATATATAGATATGAGTGTATATAATAGTGTTATATATAGATATGAGTGTATATAATAGTGTAATATATAGATATAAGTGTATATAATAGTGTTATATATAGATATGAGTGTATATAATAGTGTTATATATAGATATAAGTGTATATAATAGTGTTATATATAGATATAAGTGTATATAATAGTGTTATATATAGATATAAGTGTATATAATAGTGTTATATATAGATATGAGTGTATATAATAGTGTTATATATAGATATGAGTGTATATAATAGTGTAATATATAGATATAAGTGTATATAATAGTGTTATATATAGATATAAGTGTATATAATAGTGTAATATATAGATATAAGTGTATATAATAGTGTTATATATAGATATAAGTGTATATAATAGTGTTATATATAGATATAAGTGTATATAATAGTGTTATATATAGATATAAGTGTATATAATAGTGTTATATATAGATATGAGTGTATATAATAGTGTAATATATAGATATGAGTGTATATAATAGTGTAATATATAGATATGAGTGTATATAATAGTGTAATATATAGATATAAGTGTATATAATAGTGTTATATATAGATATAAGTGTATATAATAGTGTTATATATAGATATGAGTGTATATAATAGTGTTATATATAGATATGAGTGTATATAATACTGTTATATATAGATATGAGTGTATATAATAGTGTTATATATAGATATGAGTGTATATAATAGTGTTATATATAGATATAAGTGTATATAATAGTGTTATATATAGATATGAGTGTATATAATAGTGTTATATATAGATATAAGTGTATATAATAGTGTTATATATAGATATGAGTGTATATAATAGTGTAATATATAGATATAAGTGTATATAATAGTGTTATATATAGATATAAGTGTATATAATAGTGTTATATATAGATATGAGTGTATATAATAGTGTTATATATAGATATTAATGTATATAATAGTGTTATATATAGATATAAGTGTATATAATAGTGTTATATATAGATATAAGTGTATATAATAGTAGTTTAGAGTTATTAAATGTGTCACCTCTGAAGAGATGTGGAGAGAGATGAGCAGGTAAAGATCCAATCACGAGGTTCTGTGTTCCGGTTCTTCTCTCTCCCGGGTTCTCCTCCTCAGGTGTGCTGTTACCGGACTCAGAGTTCGGGATCTGAATGCTGGACCCCCCCACAGATCGAGTTCTGGTCCCGGATGCAGATGAAGATGATGATGACGTCACACCTGTGGTACCGTGATGATGATGATGGTACCGGAACCCCGCCCCGCCGCCGATCTCCCGCTGCCGTTATTTGATGACGTAGATGACGGCAGATCCGAACCCGAGTATGCGCGCGTGCGCCCGTTCACCGCGGGACTGCTCTGTTTCGCGCCCATTTCACAACAAACAAACAAACAAACAAACAAACAAACAAACAAACTCAGAGACGCGCGCGCGACAAGCGTCGCCTCTCACATGTGACGTCACCAGCGCGTCACCGAAACTTTTGCAAAGGTTTTAAAGAGCTGTCAGCGCGTTCGCGCGCGCCGCACGCGTCTCCAGCGCTGCTGTTTGCGTCACGCGCTGTCGTTTCGTGACGCGCGTCCTCTGGGCCATGTCCTCTCGAGCCGACGCGACGCGACACAACGCGTTTGTTACGACGCAGAGTCAGACGCGCGGCGCGGTGAGCTGTTCATGTTTGAGGAAGTGAAGGAGCGTCACGACGGGCAGCGCGGGGGGCGGGGCTATCTGATGACGTCACACACCCGGGGATTACACCCCACAGCGCTTAATCTGAATATAATCTAATATAATCTAATATAATCTGAATATAATCTAATATAATCTAATATAATCTAATATAATCTAATATAATCTAATATAATCTAATATAATCTAATATAATCTGAATATAATCTGAATATAATCTAATATAATCTAATATAATCTAATATAATCTAATATAATCTAATATAATCTGAATATAATCTAATATAATCTAATATAATCTGAATATAATCTAATATAATCTAATATAATCTAATATAATCTGAATATAATCTGAATATAATCTAATATAATCTAATATAATCTGAATATAATCTAATATAATCTAATATAATCTAATATAATCTAATATAATCTAATATAATCTAATATAATCTAATATAATCTGAATATAATCTGAATATAATCTAATATAATCTAATATAATCTAATATAATCTGAATATAATCTAATATAATCTGAATATAATCTAATATAATCTAATATAATCTGAATATAATCTAATATAATCTGAATATAATCTGAATATAATCTAATATAATCTGAATATAATCTAATATAATCTAATATAATCTAATATAATCTAATATAATCTGAATATAATCTGAATATAATCTAATATAATCTAATATAATCTGAATATAATCTAATATAATCTAATATAATCTGAATATAATCTAATATAATCTAATATAATCTGAATATAATCTAATATAATCTAATATAATCTAATATAATCTGAATATAATCTAATATAATCTGAATATAATCTAATATAATCTGAATATAATCTAATATAATCTAATATAATCTAATATAATCTGAATATAATCTAATATAATCTGAACATAATCTGAATATAATCTAATATAATCTAATATAATCTAATAATATCTAATATAATCTGAATATAATCTAATATAATCTAATATAATCTGAATATAATCTAATATAATCTGAATATAATCTAATATAATCTAATATAATCTAATATAATCTAATATAATCTAATAATATCTAATATAATCTGAATATAATCTAATATAATCTAATATAATCTGAATATAATCTAATATAATCTGAATATAATCTAATATAATCTGAATATAATCTTATATAATCTGAATATAATCTGAATATAATCTAATATAATCTGAATATAATCTGAATATAATCTAATATAATCTGAATATAATCTAATCTAATATAATGTGAATATAATCTAATATAATCTGAATATAATCTAATATAATCTAATATAATCTAATATAATCTGAATATAATCTTATATAATCTGAATATAATCAAATATAATCTGAATATAATGTGAATATAATCTGAATATAATCTAATATAATCTAATATAACCTGAATATAATCTGAATATAATCTAATATAATCTGAATATAATGTGAAGTTATTTATTAATTATAAACATTTAACATTTTATATTGTGGTTAGTTAACAATAAAGAAAACCAGCACAATATTGAAGAATTGCAGCAACTATAAAAGAGAGAAAAAGAATAAGAAAATAAATCATCTTTTTTGGCACGTGTGTTAATGAAGATTAATGTACATCATAATGAACGTAATGTTCAGAAATAAGGAATGTGTTATAAAGATTTGATTAAATGTCTGTGTAAACAAAAATGAATAAATAACAAAAATCAATTCTAACTAAGCTAAACAATATAAATATGATTGTATAAGAGAATAAATGTATATAATATATAATGTGTGTAAAGAAAAGAAAACCTCATCAGACTAAAACTAATGAAAGATCTCCCTCTGCAGACAAACATTTACAATTACACTCAGAACTTTACATTTCATTTTCTTCTTGCAAATAAATCTGAACTGTAGTTTAATGTTAAAATGTCGTTTTGGTATTATGAACACATGAACTTCACCTTTACATTGATATCTTAAAGCAACAGCAACCCTGGGCTGACATTTGAAGCATGTGTTTGTAATGTGATCAGTTTAATGTGTTTAAGGATGTGGTTCATATATTCCTCTATTGTAATATCATATGTCATAAGACTAATATTTGTATGTAATGTTTAAAATCTCTGTTTCCTCAGATGTCTGTGCACACAATAAATCTGTCTTTAAGAGTCTGACAGATCTGAGCACAGACTGTATGTAAAGGAAAGACTCCCTCGGGCAGACCAGGACTACTTCCAGACATGTTTCAGTCCAGACATATTGAGCGACCGTCCAAAGATGATATCTGCCTCTAGGATATGACCGAGCACAAAATAAAATGTCAGTGGATCAGATGAAAGCTGAAGTGAAGATGGGCATTCTCCCAGGACTGAACAGCATCATCTGGATTATCTTCTCTTATAGCCGGAGGATAGAGATACTAGAGCTCATGACAGTAACATCTATCAAATCCCCATAGACACAATCTCAAGAGAAATACACTTCAGACTGCATAGAAACCAGGACATTCTCTAAAGATCTTTCCTTAAACAAATGTTATATTTACAGCCACAGAACAGAAAGAATCTTTTATGATCATTTCTGCATGCTCTGTGTTCCAGTTTGTGTTGAAACAAATCTCACAAATGACATACAATTACCAAACAGAGATGTAAAATACACCAGTAAAAAGACTTTGGTGGATATATGCAAAACACGTCTGTTTATTTGGAATTTACTGACAGAAACAACACATTATCTTACCTACACTAAATATTCACAGTGGGTAAATATCATGCAATATAAGTATACATTAATTTGAATGTTAACGATGTAAAAAAGATGCTACGTTTAATGTACTTAAAAATGTAAGGCAAGTAAATTGTAACGTGTAAACAAAATAATTTAAGAAAAGATGACAATAATATTTATGGAGTGGTTGTACTGACAAAAAAAATGACAAACACAGTTGTTTGTTGCAGTTATAATATAGATTTTGTCTATTTCAGAGTGAGTTTTACTTCCAGTGAATGTGTAAGAAGCTCACATGGGATTAAAATGCCATGATCATTGTTTTATCTGTAAGAACACTTTAATCTGTCTATAAGATGAGTCCTTCACCAATGCTGTTAGTGGAATACTGACTGTTGACAGCAGGTGACAGCATCCTCTCAAACTTTGACTCATGGGAAATCACTCAGAAACAGATGGAAACCCCATGACTTTAGCTGACATACACATCTGCTATTGAGAAATCATTTTGATGATTGCTGTATTATTTTTCTGTAACATCTGTAGGTTTCATTCCCATAAAAGTATGCTTTTCAGATATATTCTCTTTTTTCAACATTAAAAATGAAAAGAGTGACATATTTGGGAAACAAACTAACATAACCAAAGAAAGCTCATCCACATAAAATAATATTACTAATAATAATAATATTCACTTATATGTGCAAACCCCTCACCCTACCCATATACAAAAACCATGACTACAACTTGTATAGTTTACATATTGTTGGTGACCCACAATCTAAATAAAAGCACATTCTTTAGAGAACAGTGTTGATCGTTGTGTTTCGGGTGTCAGGCGGTTTGGATGTGTATAAATCTCTTCTCAATGAAATACTGAGACTCACGGGAGACATGCCGGAGAATTAGCACTGAGCTTAAGGAATGCCGGGAATCCCACAGGAACGATGGGTTAGAGATTACAGAGATAAAGCCAGAAAAGATCACAGGTTTTCACATTAATATTTCAGAATTGAACATTCCTTATAAGCATCAAAAGGTTTGAGAAATGTTCTTATTAATTGCTTGGAATGTTTCTCTGTGATTCTGGAGTCGGTGAGATATCAGTCAGATGGATTAGGCCTGTTTGTCTTCACCACACCGTCACACGATGAAATATGAATAAATAGCCAGATTATATGATCAGAAATGTGGACTGATTTCATTATGATTCCATCATCATCTTTCATCGACTCAAATCTCTA
>CM065668.1:736373-748873 GCA_033220385.1 Triplophysa yarkandensis | reverse complement strand
GCAGACACGCCAATCATTGTTCTATGTTTAGACGAATACCAAAGTCTACTCCATCCTCTTCATCTCCGGCTGAAATTGATAACATTATAGATATGTTCACAATAAAACTGAGCGCGTACATCTCTATGTGTTGGTAAGAGGTTTTGCTGTCGAATCACAACACAGGAACCTCTGGCCAAATCAGAACTCCTTACGTATTTCTGGAGGGACTTCATCAGAACGGGGAAGTTATCAGCCGATTTTATTTCAGTAAAAAAAGATGTAGACAGATTCGGGTGAATAATGTGAATTATGCGAGTTATTTTTCTTGCAAAACATTAACACATGTTATATTGCACACTGTATCAAAGCTTCAAAAAACACGAAGAACAGGACCTTTAAGACTTTATAAATCCAGCCACACAAACACGTGTTAGATGTTGAAATGATGTGAATCAGATCCTGTGGAAGAATGCATTACACCTGCAGGCCGTCATTCTACACCCTGAGAATATCTCTAAGGTTTTGTGTTCATATGTAAACAGATCTGCTCATCATTTATTACCTTCAGATCAACCCATCAAAACACAACAAAACTCACACACAATATCAGGAGGACAAAAAGATGAATTATGAACCAGTTTCTTAATAGACTGAATCAGCTTTGACAGATACTATTACTTAACAAACCACAAGATTTAAAGTTTAAACAACTGGATTTGTGGATTTTGGGTTAATAACACAACAACAGCACTAAGGTCTTATAAAACAGAACTTTCACAGTATATGTACAAACAACAGACACTATTAGGATTTGCGACATATTGTGTTACTTCATGTGTTTATTTTTAACACAAAGTTGTATCTATCATCTGCTGAGAGATTCTGGGCATGATTAAAATTTCTCATTGGATACTTGGATCACATACGTGACAGGTTTCAGCTTCTCTTTGTCATGGTTTTCCAGATTTTGGCAGAATCATGGCAGACCCGTGTGTTTTGTGTGAGACACATGGCATTGTTTGTTTTGACATGCCATGTGCTCTCTTGTCTTGTCTCCTGGCTCCGCCCCCTCGTTGTCCCATCATTGTTTCATTCCCCACCCCTGCCCCGTGTCGTTATCCCTCATTATGTTTCCCCTATTTAAACCCCTTGTGTTTGTGTTTCTGTGCCTGTTTCTCCCATGCCCGTTTCTCTCGTGCCCGTTTGTAGTTTTTGGATCTGTGTATTGTTTGTCCTTGTTCCCAAGTGGGAAGTTTTGCTTTGTATTCAATGTTACTGTTTTCCACATTTTGGGATTTGTTGTTTATTAAAGTCTTTTTGTTAAATTTCCTCCAAGGAACAGGTTACATCGATAACCCAGGTGTTTGCAATAAGATAAGACATATGTTCTATAAATGTTGTAATAGAAGTATTTTCACTATTATGTGAATGTTCAAAAAGCATATACAAACATTGAAACATGGTTGTCAAAGAATCATTTGTGTCCTTTTATAAATAATATAAATTAAAAGAATATCAAATCTTATGTCAGACTTATCCAGGATAGTCCTGTTTACTGTCGGTAAGCAGAAGTCGTGCTTCTGTAAAGCTGTTTCAATAATTAAACCAGACATCAACATACAATTTGTGTCTCAATCTTAAGAAATCACCGTTAAATTGAACGGAATTATTTTGATTATTTTTAAGGAATTATTTTAAAGCATGTTCGTTTAAAACATTAAAAATACTAGGATTGTCTTGTCAGAAGTTGACCTACAAAACAAATAAGCCATTCCTGACATTTGGCTGATGTTGCCGAAATTACACTGACCGAACTTATTCTTGTGTAAAGCTAAAAAAGGATTTTGTAAATATGTGTTCACAAAGAGTACTGTTTTTTATTTAGATATATTACTCTACTTTTCCTTCTTATCTTATAATAAATACATTTGCATAAACACATGTACAGCTCAGGAGATACGCTAGTAATAAATGAAAGAAAGATAATGTGTAAAGTTATATTGTTAAATGGATTTCTTAAAATTGGTATCGGAAAAAGTTACGTTTGTCAAGTTGAAGGTCTGTGTATTAAAAATGTTCTATGATACCCAGCCCGAGACACCCAAGGCTCAGCGATGTCAGGTCAAACAACATTGGGTTTGAGTTCAAAGAGGACTGAAGGATGAGATCTCACGAGAGGACACCGACAGATGCCGAGCTCTTCATCACCGGCTGTTTTCTGTGTTCAGAGAAATATTGACACATATTCAGAGTTAAACACTTCACATTCATTCT
Source organism: Triplophysa yarkandensis (assembly GCA_033220385.1). Lineage (NCBI taxonomy): Eukaryota > Metazoa > Chordata > Actinopteri > Cypriniformes > Nemacheilidae > Triplophysa > Triplophysa yarkandensis. The sequence goes on along the minus strand of CM065668.1, from coordinate 746,617 downwards.
GCATCTTCCATTAAGAGCACACATTGAGAAATGGTAGGCTGGATTATTTTATTCACATCATTCAAAAACAAACAACAGAAAATAAGCACAAAATAAAAGTGTGTGATTGTGATAGAAACGCTAAAATACGGGATAAAGGACATTCTGTCAGGTTAAAGACCTTCAGACAGCATATACATAAGAAAGAAGAGAAAGAAGAGAAAGAAGAGACTCAAGAATAAGAGCTTCAAGAGAGAGACTCCTGACAGCCGACAGTCCGTCCTGAGAGAGAGACAGAGCCGTGTAGAACCTTCGGTAAAACATGAAAAACACATTATCTTCAGAAAATAAAATAATTAATAAAACATTTGAAGAATTGAATGTAAGGACATGAGGGTTGGTGGGTAACACACAATGTAATAACCTCCATTATAAATCTCCAGATCATTCAGGCGAACGACTTCTATTAAGTCTTACTGAAAAAAAGGAAAGTTGACTTAACTAACATTCAAGTAACTATGTAAAGTCACATGATCCGTTATTATGTTTGTTGAAAGAACAATAAAAAGTTGTATTGTAACAGTTTACGAAAGCAAGAAGCGTGAAGGGCAGAGCTGCTTTCAGCGTGCATAAAGCTTGTTCCATTGTCCTGACTGATCTGAAACCAGATTGGTTTCAAATATCCACTATTGACCTCTATGTTTTAAAACTTTGATCCGTCCTTTTTCCATAAAGGTATGAACGTTTGTCATAAACATACAACAGTCATTACCCATAAAAGAGTTCTTAACCAATAGTTCCTCAAGACCACAGGGATTATTTGATCACTTCTAACTCTGCTCAGAAGTTTCTTAAGATGGTTTCATTAGGCTTTGTCAGTTATCAAATGTTTAGGATGTCCCTTCGTAGCATCCTGGAAGTGATTCATTTCCTGAAGTAAATAAAGTTGGCTCTTACCCCCAGATGCAGACTCCTAATCAATCACATCATTTTCTGGTATATTAATGTTCTCATCATCCATAGCCAAATCTTACAATTGTGAATTTAAATCCGGCGGTTCTTGAGAAGAAGCATAATCCTGATATCATCAGTACATGTAGTATCATTCATATTTTCATGTATATCTTGCTGAAGACAAACAGTTTCAGGCCGTGAGCTCACCTTACCCGAGTCCTCGACAGGCCCGTCTTTAGAGATAACAGACACCGGTCTTCCCTCTCGAGGAACATCCAGTGAAGGATCACTCCGGTCGTCCACTGTATCTCCATCTCCGTCGGCCTTCCGATTACAAGTTCAACTCTCTATTCATGAGACCACAATCGAGCCCTTTATTACATTTATTTGCAGGTTCAATAGGCGTATATATTCCTGTTTGACAGTTATGAGCATGTGATTTTTGCTGTGGAAGGCTCCAGTAAACAGCAAGAGAAACATGTTGTTGGGAGGTTTTAATGAGCGGTTCCCTGACGCTTCACACAAGCGCAATACAAATAAAATCCATTGACAAGCACATTGAACAAAGAGAAAACCTCCAGCAACCTGACACAATTCCCCTGAATTCCCCAACACACCAGAGGTCATATTCTCTTTCTAGTTCTCCTGATCTCCATACGGCCTGTATGTTCTCCAGCCGCTGGGATTCATTATCCAGGAACGCTTCTCTAGATTCACACTCTCCTCCCCGGCAGCACTGTTTTGCCCTCAAGCGCTGTATCTATAATTCATCTCTTATCTCGCCTCTCGCTTCTGTTCCGTGTTGCACTCTCATTATTCACATCACAGGTGTCGGCGCTGTGATGCTCATCGCTGAGAAAGCGGGGTTAACACCACTGGCTGAATGTCTCTGTCCTACACGGGCCGGGTGAGGGTCATACACAACTTACATCAGCACATCTTACAAAGCAGCTTCAATGTCTGCATAGACATCGGACTTCATTCCGACAGCAATGTCAAAATATAAATGTCTCGCTTTGAACAAAATATTACATTTGTGTTTTTGAAACCCGATGACTAAACACAAAAAAATGCAGAATGTTCTAAAACATTCTCCATTATAGAAACATCCCGGACACCACCGTAAGAACTAGTGTTTTCTGTGAAATCCAAATACATTTAAGAATAACAACACACTTTTAAAAATCATCACAGTGGTTCTAGTTGAAAACATTGGAGTGTCTAAAGCTGAAGATCAGAGAGTCAAATAAAAGTTCATCTTCACACACACGCACACGCACGCGCACGCACACGCACACGCACACGCACACGCACACGCACACGCACACGCACACACACACACACACACACACACACACACACACACACACACACAAGCAAACCCCTAAACTCATGAGCAGCACATGGTCAATATCATCTGTCTCATGATGCTGTGATTGAGTTACTCAAGGTACAAGAGAGAATGAGAAACACACAGTCAGACAAAAAGCTGTTTGTTTCAGTGTCAAATATTTCTCCTGAGAAAAAGAGAGAAATCTCACAAACATCTATTAGTGATTTAAAACACACACACACACACACACACACACACACACACACACACACACACACACACACAAACACACGTGCAGACACACACGCATACACATGCAACCACACACACACACGCAGACAAACATACACGCAAACATACACGCAGACACACACACACTTACAGGCACACAGACACACACACACACTTAGGTATGTAGACATACACACAGACACAAGTTGTGGGTGTTGACAGCTAGATGTCATTGTTCAGATAGAGATCTTTATTGTCACATGATTGATGAGTTGACAGCTCATTATTGATCCATTATTGACATGTAGACCTTCTTCACATTCTAACATGTGTTCTAACATTACAAAAATGTACGGCATTCTGTCACATAGCACAAGACACATGAACACAGAAAATATAAACTGATCCATGAATGACTTATAATATTTGAACCGTCCTGAATCTGGTTTCCATGGTAACATTATTACTCTTTAAGTTCATGGAGAAGACAGGATAGAAGGATTTACTGTATGCTCTTGTGTTTTAGTGTTTGTGTTACCTGTCTTGTGTAATATCTTCATTCCATTCATTCAGAGTTTGCGTGTCTTCATTGACAAGCGCTGAAATGAAGACACATCACATGAGTAACACAAGCAGAAGAACATGCTTCTACAACCGCACTATCACATTCACTGGAAATACCCCAGGTAAGAAAATCTACCGAAGGTTATATTTCCAAACATTGAGAGAAATATAATCACAAAACACATGCAAGAGCAAGTCTTCATTCCCGACACTTTAGACTTGTGAAATGAGCAGAATGAAATGTTCACAGAACAAACTTCTTCATACTCATGTCAAGAGTCCTAAGAGGAATAAAAATGAGAACATCTCTTCATCCTCTCAATTACATGCAAAAATGTCTCTCCTTTTAAACTCTCCCTAAATAATACTAATAATCTATAGTTTGTAGTTTTCTTTAAGTGAATATAGTATACAGTAGTATAAGACCAGTAGGCTATACTTAAATACTTTTGCGACAGTACCGAAACATTCTTTTCTTTTTAGTATTAAAGAAGTGCACAGAAAGCACACTTGAACAAAGATGTTATTTTGTAACTTCTGATCCATTTTTTTCTTGAATAATTCATTAACAGTGTGATTTACTGTAGCAGCACTTTCTGTAGCAGGAATACGCTGGGAATTCTGTCTATAATCATGTATTCAATGAATGCTGCTGAAAACACATTTCTATTTCTTTATTCTGGAAAAAACTTCAAAGACATCATTTCTTCAAGGTGAAGATGTGTGAAGTGCGTTTTATCGGCTGGAGGAGAAACTCCAGGAGAATTAATACAGAAAAAAAATCATCATCTCTACCAGCTCAAAATAATGACAACTAAAGCTTCATGTTTCACTCTCACTTTCTGCACACGTTAGTGATAAATGTAAGTAAATAAAAATGTCTGTAAAATGCAGAAATGTAAATGTCACACAGACAGAACTTTTTGGTCAAAACTTCTCCTGCTTTTCTATCTTAACATAATCACTTCGCTGTTTTGCATTATGGGATTGCTTTTGCTGTCTCAGATGATATCTTAAAATGTACACAGCTCCGATCGTCTCTGGTCTATTCTCATGAAGATCTCGCACATAATTTGTGCTCACAGAATTCAATGTCCTTTCCCTTTCAAAGGGTCAGAAAAATGAAAACTCGTTCATTATTTGATCACTCTCATTTACATTTGTGCGTTTGACAGATGCTTTTATCCAAAGCAACGTACATTGCATTATACTTTACATCGGATTTTAAGTATGTTCAATCCCTGGGATCAAACCAATGTCTCTGGCTTTGTAAGACACACACCACCGAGCTACGGGAATGATAATCTCATGTCATATTAAACCTGTATGAGTTTCTTTCTTTTCCAGAACCCTAAAAAAGATATTTTGAAAAATGTCAAGCATTATACAATATTGATTTTATTGACTTTCACTGTATGAACACAAAACCACTGAGACATTTTTCAAAAAGATCTTCTTTTGTGTTTCACCAAAGAAAAGTCACAAACAGGTTTAGAGGAATAAATGATGACAAATTTTTACGTACACACAAAGACAACTATAAATTATACTTGTGATAAATAGATTGTACTGAACCTGATTGGATGGGGTCCTATAATATACCACATTCTATGAATCCTTTTCGATGATATATGATTTTTTATTGGGCATTAATTTGTGATCCATATGTAGAGTGTCTCCATTACGTCTCACCTGTCCGTCCCACAGCTTCAGAGTCATGCAGGGCCTCTCTCTTTTTCTGGGATATGTAGCATCTGTGACTCCCGCAGGATCAGCGTGAGATGTGAAACATGATCCTCGGAGACCAGCCTTTGAAGAAGGTTTCATACAGACTACATGAGAAAGTACAGAGAAAGTCCACTTTAAATGAGTCTTTTATTCGGTCAGATAGAAGTAGTGAGACATTTACAAGTGTTGGTATGTATAGTAAACTTTAATATATACTTTTCTTTTACCTATGCATGTGTAATAAATGTGTTTCTATCAAGATACATGATACTTTTAAACATTCATTTTCTTTTGCATGATTATATTTTTTTAAATATCATTAAATGATCATTTTGAGATGTCAGTACACAAGGCCAGACCAAACATGTTAGGAGAAAAAAAGGTAAAGAAATGTGAATAGAAAGAGTAAGTGGGTCGGGAAAGAGGATTAAATGGTTTAGATGTGGATGTAGAAGACGTTTTTTACAGATGGTGATTGAGTTTGCCAAACATGTTGTAATCGTTTCACCATCGAGGAACTGATGCAGAGAAGGTCTGAGAGAGAGATTTCTGACCCTTTTGAGATGGCACCACAAGACGCGTTAGTGGAGCGCAAAGATCTTGAGGGCCTATACCTTGGAAACAGTGAGTGAAGATAGCTGGATGCTGAACCGGTGGTGGTCTTGTAGGCGATGAGAAGACATTTAAATTCAATGCGGGCTGCTACAGGAAGCCAATGTAGTTTTATGAAGAGAGGTGTTACATGGGTCCTTTTTGGTTCCTTGAACACCACTCTTGCCGCTGCATTTTGAATCATCTGCAGAGGTTTAGTTGTGCACATCGGGAGTCCAGCAAGCAGAACATTGCAGTAGTCCAGCCTGGACAGGACCAGAGCTTGGACCAGGATTTGTGTGGAGTGTTCTGTGAGAAACGGTCTGATCTTCCTGATGTTGTAAAGCATGAATCTGCAGGATCTGACAGTGAGGGCAACATGATCTGTGAAGTTGAGCTGATCATCGATTATTACTCCTAAGTTTCTAGCAGTCCCCGAGGGCACAATGGTTGATGATCCTAGTTGGAGAGAGAGGTTGTGACGGGTCTTCGGATAGGTGGGTCTTTTCCAGTTGTGTGCATCAACAGAAGTAATGATGTTCTACTGTTAAGATTCTGTAAAGTCTCTTGAGTAAATTTGACTTTTAAATTTGTTTTTTTTCTATACTTTGACTCAATCTGTATGCATGACACATGTGAAATTCTAGAAATAAACCTTCATTTAGCTGAAGTGTCTTTAAACAGGTAGAGATGAACTTTAACACATCATCATCATTCATCTCCAGACATGAAAGCGTATAGAATGAAAAGCACTGTACGGGTCCGGATTCTCCACCCACACGGAAACACATCACTCTTTATTTCAGTGACAGAGATGCTTGTCATTAGCGAGCTTCCTGACGCGGGTGTGATGAAAGATGTCTGCTGACCAGAGAAAGTACCTTCAGTAGATCTTAAGACGTGCTGAGAGACTCATGACTGGAGTTTAACCTTTAATGTTTCTTCAGAACGATTCTTCCTACAAACACACTTCAACATTTTATTTCAGATGTTCAGAAAATACTTTCGAAAACAAAAGTAAGAATAAATATGAATGTTCTTTAGTAATGGGCCGTAAATCTTTGAAATACAGGGAGAAATGTGTGTGGTGTATGGGAACTGGATTGCATCAGAAGTGTTTGGGTGTGTGACTTTATTTCAGCATGAAAGCTCGCTGAAGTTTGTTTTCTGATGTCTCCAGACAGGAAGGTGAATCCAGAGGACATTTCTCAAGAGTTCAAACACAAGTTTTTATCCTAACACAACACTGTAACAGACTCAAGAACAAACTCAGTGTGCTTCACTCCTCCAGGGCAAACATAGACGCACACACACAAACGCACGCACGCACACACACACACACACACACACACACACACACACACACACACACACACACACGCACGCACGCACACACACACACACACACACACACACACCGCACACCTCACTCACATACACATACACATACACATACACATACACATACGCACGCACGCACGCACGCACGCAGGCACACACACACACACACACACACACACACACACACACACACACACCCACACACACACACACGGTCTTAAGCCTTTCATTATCTACAGATCTGAAATCAGTTTTTAAAGAGTAAAGAGGATGTCCTGTAATTGGAGTCTGACAGCTGCTCTCTCAGAACCCAAATGAAGCGTGACCCCATCCCATCCCATCCTGTCTCGTCTCTCTCTTCATCCGTGCACAGACAGGTGGACTCACCTCAGGCCTGAGCTCAATAAGATTGTGTCATATGAACATCTGCTTGTTTCAGTGAGTGAAGAAAATCCTCCAACAGCTGAAGGCCAGACACATTTTATACTTCCTCCATACATTATTTATGACACACTCAGAAATTCTCTTTCACTTCTAGATTTCATTTCACTTCTTTTACTGTTTCTATCTGATATCAAGAAAAGAAACACAACGCTAACTGAAAAAACACATAATGCCCACTCGGATGATCATATATTTTCAGATTTTATCTGAACATTATTCACTCATACTGTTGTTATAAAACTTTTCTGTGGAATAAAATCACGATATAACATCGCATGAAAAGTTAAATCTGATTTAACTTTTTCCGTATCCACAGAAAACAATTCAAAATACTACAAAATAATAAGTTTTTCAAACATTTGAATAATTCCTGTTTCACTCACTGATATGATAGTGACCGGCCCTTGACTCATGCAGACATAGAGAACTACTATAGTATTACATTGCAAAATTAACATATATTAAGATTGATTTATAAGATCTTCATAAGATCACAGAAAGTCACTATTACATTTACATTTACATTTAGTCATTTATCAGACGCTTTTATCCAAAGCGACTTACAATAGTCGAGGAGACAATGAAGCGGTAAATAGCCGATACAACAATAGGTGAACAAGTGCTACAACAATGTTACCGAGTTACACAGAGAGAGAAGTTACAAAAAGAAGTTTTTTTTTTTTTTGATAGAGTGAGTAGTTAGAAAAGAAGTGAGTTAGTGAGTTAGGTGTAGCCGGAAAAGATGAGTTTTTAGGAGTTTTTTAAAGGTAGAGATCGAGTCTGACAAGCGTGAAGCCAGAGGCAGATCGTTCCACCATCGAGGAACTGAAGCAGAGAACGTACGAGAGAGAGAGAGAGAGACAGAGAGAGAGAGAGAGAGACAGAGAGAGACAGAGAGGGAGAGAGAGAGAGAGAGAGAGAGAGAGAGAGAGAGAGAGAGAGAGAGAGAGAGAGAGAGAGAGAGAGAGAGAGAGAGAGAGAGAGACAGAGAGAGAGAGGGAGAGAGAGAGAGAGAGAGAGAGAGAGAGAGAGAGAGAGAGAGAGAGAGAGAGAGAGAGAGAGAGAGAGAGAGAGAGAGAGAGAGAGAGAGAGAGATTTCTTACCCTTTTGAGCTGGTACCACAAGTCTCAGCTCATTTGCGGAGCGCAGTGATCTTGAGGGTCTATATCTTTGCATTAGTGAGTTAAGGTAAGTGGGTGCTGAACCGGTGGTGGTCTTGTAGGCGATGAGAAGACATTTAAATTCAATGCGAGCTGCTACAGGAAGCCAATGTAGTTTTATGAAGAGAGGTGTTACATGGGTCCTTTTTGGTTCCTTGAACACCACTCTTGCCGCTGTATTTTGAATCATCTGCAGAGGTTTAGTTGTGCACAACGGGAGTCCAGCAAGCAGCGCATTGCAGTAGTCCAGCCTAGACAGGACCAGAGCTTGAACCAGGATTTGTGTGGAGTGTTCTGTGAGAAACGGTCTGATCTTCCTGATGATGTAACTATAACTCATATAGGTTAAAATAACCTTTGTGGGCTCCATGTAATGTATAAGAACAGACACGCACGCACGCACGTACGCAAGCACACACACACACACACACACACACACACACACACACACACACACACACACACAGATATTATAAGGGGTTATTAACATCAAAGTCAATAGAAATGTCAGCCAAACCATCTTTGGAAATGCCAGAACTGCATTTGAGTGCTCACACACACACACACACACACACACACACACACACACACACACACACACACACACTAACACGCACGCACGCATGCACGCACCCACGCACGTGGTGCTGTAAGCTTCACAGAAGAGTCATAATAATAATGATAATAATAATAATAATAATAATAATAATAATAATGATAATAATAATAATAATAATAATAATAATAATGATAATAATGATGATAAAAATAATAATAATAATAATAATAGTGATGATAATAATAATAATAATAATAATAATAATAACAATAATAATAATAACAATAATGATAATAATAATAATATTATTATCATCTGAAACTTCTTTTGTTTATTGGTGGTTTAGATCACAGTGATATCTTAACACCAGATGATAAATGGCAACTTAACTTTTATTTCATGTTTATGCATTTGCCAGATTATTTTCTTTTCTTAACAAACTTTTCTGAAAGAATAAAGTTCTGTTATTATATGCAAAAATGTTAAATCTGTTATCATTTATTTACTCGTACAAGTTCCGGACTCTTTCTTCATTGAAACAAAAAGAACAAAGCGCAATATTTAGAAAAATGTTCCAGTGTTTTTTGTTTATATAATGGGGTTCAATGTTTGATTATCAACATTCTTCAAAATATCTTCTTTTGTTTTATGAAGAAGACAGAAACTCATACAGGTTTGACGGGATAAAAAGGGATTCCAGATAAATTGTAATTCTTGATTTTCATCGTGAGGTTAATAAAGTACCAGAACAGATCTGAGTAAAAATACATTTTAAATACCTGGAAATGAATAAGTTTCTCCTGTACTTTCAGGATACCTTAAATGTAAAGTGATATGAATGTAAAGATTTAGAGAGTTGAAATGAACATGATATTCTTATCTATTAACAGACACAGGAGAAATTCACAATAATCTTATAAAACCAGTTCATCATATCTGACAAGTTCCAAACTGCTGAAGATTTCACTATGTATTTCCTCAGAATCCTACACACACACACACACACACACACACACACACACACACACACACACACACACACACACACACACACACACACACACACACACACACACACACACACACTCTCCTACCACACACATACACACACACACACACAAATACACACACACACACACACACACACACACAGATGTTATCTCAGGGTCAGCTCGCCCCAGGCTCCACCTGTTCCTGTCTCCCTTCTCTCATCTGAATCTCCTGTAGGAGTGTTTTTGAAACCGGACACACAGAAGCTTGTATTCTTGTTCCGGCTGGCAAGCACACACATGTCTTCTCTCTGGATGTGGAGTATGTTTCCTCCGATCCTCATTTGAAATCAGATCTCTGAAGTGTTCTC